>JACEGR010012242.1:0-12188 GCA_014170235.1 Listronotus bonariensis | reverse complement strand
CTAAGCGCTCATGTAGCCAGCCCCAACTGAATTAAAATTATTATTGGGTCCAGTAACGTCTCAGTAGGCACCACTACTATTGAGAAATGAAACTACGCCAGTGACTTTTTGTTAGTTTTTACATTTTTGTTTTTCCGATTTAATGACCAAAAGTGCAGATATTTAGTCTTGTGTTTTTCTCCGTATTTAGCTTTGTTTTTAATAGAAAAAAATTAAAGCGATTAAAACTCGTTTTAGAAAGTATCCATAGACAACACAAAATACAGGGTGGTTCTTAAGTTGGTACTTTTCTTTTAACACTGTATAAAATGCAAGAAAATAAGAATTTTTTCAAATAAAATTATTTTTAAAAATGCTTTCTTTTCGAGATACTGGGTGTTAAAGATTTTAGGAAAAAATGCCTTTTTCATCATAACTTTCCTACCACTCCAGATATTTCCACAAAATGTGCTAAACTTGTTTTGACCATTACATTAAATTTTTGCTGAAAAATTGAAAAAAATCACAAGTGGCGTTCAAACAAAATTTGTATTGCTTTTTTAAGAGAAAAAAGTACGCCACTGCTTTTTGTTTAAATTTTAATTATTTTTAAAATACTGACTTACTTTGAGATTAATTTGGTCTTTTGATATTTTTTTCGTACGACGAACGGTTTTGTTTAAAAAATTAAAGTAATTTTGATGCATAACATAATCGCCAATATCTGATATGGGGTTTAGTATGTAAAATTTATTTTGGTCTAATTTGTATTAAAGTAATACTTACATTACAACAATTTTAACGTCATTAAAAAATTGTTGCTTTTAATTATTACTTAAATATTACACAGTAAAAAAGCTAACTTAGAAATAAAACACTATATCAGGTCTCAGCCATTTTGCCATGCATGCATCAATATGGATTTTTTACGAAAATTCCAAACCACTGTTTTTGACCAATCAAATGTGTAGTTTTCGTTGCATTACCATGACAACACAAATATTTCTGGGAATTTTTTTCTTCTGCCTGGGGTACCCTGGAGCGAATTATAGTGGACATTTTTTGACATAATCATTGAATTTGTTTTAACGTCATGTCCGTCATTCACACACATAATTAAAGAAAATGTTATTTTGTACCAGTTGTAGTATTTCTGACATAACATAATATAAAATAATGTAAGGTTTTAAGACTCTAAATGACAATTTTATGCAACTACAGTTAGTAAAATAATATCGTAAGACTCAAGTACTAGACATAAGTGAAGAGCAAACGAAAGCAAGGTATGGGTCTAAAAAAATTAAAATAAACTATTTTTACCAACTGTTGTATTATAAGTTATATATAATGTAAAAAGAATAAACAATGATAAGCTCCAAAATTACATATATTTGCAACTACAATTGGTAAAATGGAAAATATTTATTTTATAGTAAAATTTTAAAGCTCGTGTCAAAGTTACAAATATTAATTTAAAAGAATATTATTTAACACAAACTTGGTGTGAAATTTTCTTTCGGAATACCACACGAGCTTAAATTATTCCGGGAAATTTAGCACTAGTGGTATTACAAGTGAAAACCAAAGTTAGTTAGTATTTCAAAAATAATATTGATTAGGAGAAAAAGCAGTGGCGTATTATTTTTTCTTAAAAAAATCCAATGCAAATCTTGTTTGAACGCCACTGATGATTTTTTTTAAATTTTTTTAGAAAAAAATGTAATGTAATGGTCAAAAGAAGTTTAGCAAATTTTGTGGAAATATCCGAAGTGGTAGAAAAGTTACGATAAAATGGGCATTTTTTCTTAAAACTTTAGCACCCTGTATCTCGAAAAAAAAAGCATTTTTAAAAATAATTTTATATGAAAAAATTTCTTATTTTCTTGCATTTTATACAGTGTTAAGAGCAAAGTACCAACTTAGGAATAATGTATTTTGTGTTGTCTATCGATACTTTCTAAAACGAGTTTAAATGGCTTTAATTTTTTCTATTTAAAACGAAGCTGGATACATAGAAAACACAAGACTAAATATCAGCACTTTTGGATATTAAATCGAAAAAACAAAAATGTAAAAACTAACAAAAGTCACTGGCGTACTTTCTTTTCTTAATAGTAAGTATTGGCTGTGGTGCCTACTGAGACGTTACTGGACCCAATAATTTTAATTCAGTTGGGGCTGGCTACATGAGCGCTTTATTTTTAAACAGCTGTACCAAACTTTAACTAAACAGGTTAATCATGTTCAAGATATTAGTAAAATACCGACTGTTTTTAAAATCTATTTCTAGGTAGTAGTTTTTAAATTATCGTCCGTGGTGGCACTACCGCGCTGTCTAAAAGGTTCTGTGAAATGCAAAAACTACATGTTTCAGAGCTTGGATAACGTTAACGGAACACGACAATAGAGACATTTTGCACCTCTTATTTTGCAATTCCGTTGTGGTTAACGTTATTCTGAGACTGCGCAGTAACGCAAACATGATCCGTTATCGTTATTAACCAAACCGGACTCCTTTAATTACGGATAAATACCGAAGAGCTTATCGTTATCGGTATCGTTATTGGTAAACTGCGTTGTTGCCGAATTGTAGAATTTTAAGATCAAATCTTTAAGAGGGTTGAAATTTTAATACCGTATTATTTAAAATATCATTAATACATAGCAAATAATTAGCGAAAAATCCATAGCAGTAAGAAAAATAAAATAGTGTAAAGAAATTAAAACGGACTTGCATTTTTAAGGATGTTTTAAATCAGTAATTAATTTACATGTTACAATCTGGCACACTTGCTTTTTATTCTACTACCAAACCTAACCTTATTTTTGTGTTTTGCTTTTTGCTTATACTGTATTGTTTACATCTACTTTAAAAACAAAATCCAGAGAACTGTTTGCATATATTAAAATATCAATATATAACTTATATGGAGAATAATAGTAAGTACTGATTTTTCGTAAACTTTAAAATCGGTGAACCACAGGCCAAAATAAGGTGATGTGTCGAAAGCGCAGACGCAAGATAAATTTCTTAAAAGAGGATGCAAAATCTCTGTCCAAAACTGCTGTCGTAATCGTTATGTTTAATAACGATAACCATAAGGAAGGCCAAAAAACGTCTGCTATTTTAACAGGTGCAAAATGTCTCTAATAATGGATTAAACATCCAGTAACCCGACACTCACGGTACACTGCTATTTAGGCATAAGCCTTCGTGAATTGTCATAAAAGATAAAAAAAATCTAACACACTGTATCTCAAAAACGAAGCAACGGCGGACATATGTTTTTAGACTCTTTTTATAAAACATTACAAAAAAATCACCCTAAGATATTTGGTGCCTTAGCAGGAAAACAACCTGTATACAGGGTGTTTCCTAAATAGGGTACGAATCTTTAGGAACTGATTTCTTATGTCGTTTTATGAAAAAAGTTCCTAAAAATATAAACCCGAACATGCTTCGTTTCTGAGATACAGGGAGTTAGAGTTTTAAAGGAAAGTTTTTAAATATTTAAAAAAACTTTTTAACCGATTTTGTACACACCTACTTAATGTTATTAGGTGATTGTAAGGCCTTTTTTTGTCCAGTAGCGTCTCAGTGGGCACCACAGCCAATATTATTAAAGAAAAGAAGTGCGCCACTGACTTTGTAGGGAGTTTTTATATTTTTGTCCGATTAGACAACTAAAAGTTTAACTTTTAGTATGCCATATTTTTTTGTATCTGGCTTCGTTTTCCATTAAAAAAAAAATAAAGGCGCTTTAAGTCATTCTAAAAGTCATTCTAAAAACAAAAGTAAAATTCAAAATTAAAAAAAAATAAACAATTTCAAACTTAGTTAATACGAAAAATGACGATTTCCGATAAAAAAACCCGACTGCTCATTTTTTTTTTTTAAGAATTTTGTTCAGTATTTATTTTTATTTTTACGTCATGTGGTCCACCGGTACTTTTTAAAATAAATTAAAGAGATTTTATTTATTTTTCTTAAATACGAAGCTTGATGCTAAAAAGATAAAAAAACTTGCATTTTAATTTCGGAAAAAATATAAAAACTTTATAAAAAGTCACTAGCATACTTTTTTAACACGCTTTTATTAACTTGGGTTGTAACTATCAATCTATCAATCTGGCTGGCTATGTAACGGAATCTTTGAGCCTAATTTTAACCAACTTCCAGCTATTTGATTTCTTTGAAACTTTGCACACGTATTAAGGACCCATGACAATGCAATAATCTGCAAACAGTATCCCGTTATCCTGCTTTGGAAAAAAAATTATATTATTATAACCACTGCTTGATACAACCAAGTGTCATCTGTCCTAGAAAACTGGGTTAATTTTCTTTGTCATCTGTCACCTGTACGTCCCAGTGGTACCAACCACCGGCCATTTCAAGAGTTCGATCTGAATCGATTTTACTCAAATTTTATATTAGGTTATTTTCAGAAAGTCTATCTGAAAAACTTTGCTATTCTTGACAAAGAAAAATAATTAATAGTTTAAAAAAACTAAAGAAACACGCTTTTATATGCAACCGAACTAAAAATTAGAAAAATTTAAAAACAGTATCCCGTTAAGTTCCAGCATTTTCTAGGAAAATAGGAAAAGTGAAAAATCGTACGTTCTGGCGGATGCGCCAGATTAGACAATTGAATAATCGAACTTGACAACATTTGCCGACGGGTTGGGGACCAGGGGCTCAATTCTGCTAAACTGAACTCATTCGTTCCGGGAGCGTATAACCTTCATCTGTTTTTTTAACACGCTTTTTAACGAACGAATAACCTTCACTTGTTTTTTAAAACAGGCGGTCATAAAACAGAAATCTGTATTACCAACTGACATCTGACAAAATTCACAGTCATAACATAACCTAAAATTCCTTTAATGTGAAATTAAAGTTTCAGTTAACTAAGCTATTAAAAACAAAGTATACACTTTAATTGAAATACAAGAAGCAAATAAAAGTAACTAACAAGTTATTGCATATAACTTTTATACCATCTTCCATTTATACTTTCTAAAAGGCCTTTATTGAGTGTTAGAAACTTGTACCGAATGTTAGATTAGGACAAAGACTGGAAATGGAGATTAGCAAACTACATTAAAATATCACTTAAGGTAAGTAAACTAAAGTAAACTCATATTTAGAAAAAAACATTTATGGTAAATTTCTTTTTAGTTTAAAAAGGTAATATTTTAAAAATATTTGTCTTATTTATGCAAATTGGGTAATTGTTTCGAAAGTTGGAGCAACCCCCATTTTGACCAAATTTGATATACAGGGGCACAGAACTAATAAAAAAGGGGCTGGTTATTTTCAACCAAGTGTCATCTGTCACCTGTACGTCCCAGTGGTACCAACCACCGGCCATTTCAAGAGTTCGATCTGAATTGATTTTACTCAAATTTTATATTAGGGTATTTTCAGAAAGTAAATCTGAAAAACTTTGCTAATCTTGACAAAATGGCGAAAAAATTTTTTAGTGAATAAACTGGAGCATTTATTTTTAAAAAATTAATTGATATAACGAACTAAAAAATGAAAAATAATTAATAGTTTAAAAAACTAAAAAAACACGCTTTTATATGCAACCGAACTAAAAATTAAAAAATAATTTTTCATTCAAAAAAATATTTTCACTTCATAGTAAAAAGCGTGGGGTGCTTAATATATTAAATGTTATAATTATTATATTTGCCAATATCTATGATGGAAAAGTTATGAAAAAATAGTAAAATGCACCCCACGCTTTTTACTATGAAGTGAAAATATTTTTTAATGAAAAATTATTTTTTAATTTTTAGTTCGGTTGCATATAAAAGCGTGTTTTTAGTTTTTTAAACTATTAATTATTAAACATCATATTGGCTGTTGTGTCCCTTAAGTTGCCACTAAATCCAAAAACCTTATTTTAGGTAAAGCTGTACATTAAATAAATGTACCAAATTTCAATTAAATCAGTTTTAAAGTTTTTAAGATATTTTTAAATTTTAATAGTTTTTTTCTATATATCAGAAATAAAATGGGTCTGGCATATAATTATAGCAACTTTTTTTATTAAATGACATGTAAAATCAACTTCATAAGTTTCGTACCATAGTTAGGAAATGTGTAGTCGTATCATAGATATGACAAAACTAAAATTAAATAAAAGAAAAGTTTATGATATTTGGAACATAGGTTATTTGATTTTTTCTTCTAAAAATGACCTAAGATCACTATCTTATTGTGAAGCACCTTGTATAACCGTATCAATTGTAAATTTACCGAAAATAATAATATAAAATTTTATTTTCCCATATAAAAGAGTTTTGTCGAAGTTTAACGAATAAATGTCAACTATTTCTGGATATTGCTCCAAAGTGGCGGAATTCCACCATGCAGGCATCGTGGAATTTAAAAGCTCTATTCAGATAATATCTGAGGGCATTGAGGAATGAAAATTCATATTCTCAAGTGTTCACACTGTTTTTATTGCTCTACGTGACTTTGAATATCGAGAGGTTTCATATTTATTTTAAAACGGCTTTGACTTTTTCATCTAAAGTACTTATACAAATATCGTTTACCATAAATTTTGTAAAACCCTTGGATAAAAGGTTGTTCATTTCTTTTTATATTGCTTATGAATACATTTTAAAATAAGCTAAAGGGACATATTTTTTTATTTAAAATAAATTATGTATTTATTGTACTAAAAGCTAGAAACTAATTCGGTAAGTCCTACCACATCGCACCAATCTTTTCATCAATTTGAGGTATTGATCAGACAAATAAGAAAACCGTTGGGCGTAGCGTATCCAGAATAAATATTACGATAGAATTATTATGTACCTAACGATTTTATTATTTGTCTGATCAATACCCCAGACTGATGAGAAGATTGGTGCGATGTGGTAACTATCACTTACTGAATTATTTTTAGTTTTTAGTACAATAAAACCGAGAATAAAACCGTTTAAATATATTTTTTCACATAATTTATTTTAAAGGTTTTAGTTTTGTTGTTAGTTGATACTTCTCATTTTATTGAGTTCAGTTAGGGCTAAATTAAATATTAGTTCCAAAAGCTTTAGCAAATATTTATTACAACGGTTTAAGGATATTAAAGATATTAAAAAAATATCGACTTTTTAACGCATTGTATTTCAGAAATAAAGCATCTCCGGACATATTGACTTTTTCGCCACGTACCCTTGGGACACTTGCTGCTTTTCTTTCCAGGATCCTTCCGAAATCTGTAACCAACTGACCGAGTCAATTCTATTGGGCGTTGAAACCTATGTACCTCATACCAAGAAAACCATCAAACCCTCTAATCACAAACCTTGGTTCACTAAAACATGTGACAAAGCTAGAATTATAAAAGTTCAGGCTCACAAAAGTTTCTACAGGATCCTAGTCCAGAAAACCGACAGGCCAGCATTGAAGCCAGCAAGAAACCACCAAAAAATCTCAGAAGCCAAACACACCTTTGATAACCGTATAAAAAACAAAGTACTTTCTTGCTCAAATGGCAGCAAATACTTCTGGTCACAACATCAGTAGAAATTTCTGTACCAGTTCTTTTCCACCATTAACTTTGGAAGATGAAATTATTTCTACATCTAAACGAAAGGCCGAACTATTTGCTAAACAATTTGCTGCCAATTCAACCCTTTATCCACCTGTCAATCATCCAATTCCAACTGTTCCCCCAGTTCCTCACAAAATGCCCAATATTATTTTTAAGGTAAAACACATTAAGCGTATCCTTTCTTCTCTTAACACCAAGAAATCGTCTGGGCTAGATAGAATACCAGCAATCGTTTTAAAAAATGTGCTCCTGAACTTGCATCTATTTTAACCAGGCTCTTTCAATTTCTTATGACACGGGTATTTTTCAGACAGCTGGAGAGCTGCATGTGTCCAGCCTATTCCCAAGAAAGGATCTAAATCTCTTCCATCCAACTATAGACCCATTTCACTCCTCTCAATGCTTTGTAAAGTAATGGAGAAATCCATTAACTCGCAAATTCTTAGGTATTTAGAAAAACATAAAATTTTACATGACAGGAAATACGGATTTCTTACAGCAGATCTTCTTTCCTTCGTTTCACACAACTGGAACAAGTCTCTTGAGTTTCTAGGTGAGTCCCAGATCGTTGCTCTTGATATATCTAAAGCTTTCGACCAAGTCTGGAATGACGCACTTCTTAATAAACTTCCCTCCTACGGTCTTCCAACTAAACTCTGCTCTTGGCTCTCCAGTTATCTTTCTAATCAGTCATTGTTGATAGCCACTCTTCAAGCTTTCACGAAATTAATGCTGGAGTGCCACAGGGTTCAGTACTAGCACCAACTTGTTTCTTCTTCACATCAACGATCTTCTTTCTTCCACAACCAATCCCATTCATAGTTATGCTGACGATAGTACCCTTCACTCCACTTTTCAGGTTCTCAAACCAATCTCTCAACCCGACTTGGAAAGCAAACGCAGGGCGATGCAGATATCTCTTTCACAGGATCTCAATTTGATATTGGATTGGGGCGCCAAAAATCTCGTTCAATTTAATGCATCCAAAACACAATCATGTTCCTTGTCGCGAAAAAAATCATCAAACACTCATCCTTTGCTTATGAGTGGCCAGGTTTTGCAGAGCGGGGACACATTTAACCTTGTGGGCGTCACATTTGAGAATAACCTTAACTGGCATAAACACATTGTATCTATAGCCACCGCGGCTTCAAAAAAGCTTGGATTTCTTTTCCGAGCCAAAAAGTATTTTCTCCTTCCAATTTATACACTTTGTATGTGTCCCAAATTCGACCCTCTCTGGAATACTGTTCTCATGTCTGGGGAATGGCATCCCCTACAACCCTCAGCATTCTTGATGCCATTCAAAGAAGGGCTGTTCGTCTTATTAATGATCCTTTACTTACTCAAAGACTTCCTTCTCTTGCCCATCGTCGAGCTGTGGGAGATCTATCGCTCTTCTATAGATACTTTTACGGCTTCTGCTCCGACGAATTATCCAGTATAGTCCCTCCTCTTGCAGCTCCTAACAGAGAAACTCGTGGTGCCGCGCGTATGCATCCCTATACAGTTCAATTGGACAGGCCCCGAACTTCCCATTTCGTTCGTTCTTTTATCCCTAGAGTTTCTAGACTGTGGAACCTACTGCCAGCGGAGGTCTTTCCTGCCCCCCAAATCTTCAAGTTTTTAAGTCCTGTGTTAACAAACTTCCTCTTACCCTGCTTAAGACACCCACGGTACGTTAGTATTTAGGCTTTCAGCCTTCGTGGATTGTCCAAAGATTTAAAAAAAAAATGTTCATGCTTATAGGAACTCTTTATAAAATAACATAAAGAATCGCTCTTTAGGGTTTTGTTCTGTAGTTATGAAACACTCTGTATACAGGGTGTCCAGTATCTGAGCCGACACACTTTGAGGAAGGATTCTACAATGAAAATAAAAAAAAAACTTTATATGAACATGTGTCCTAAACGCCTTACACGGTGGTTGTTAAAAATATTCAAAACGTATAAAATATTATCACTTATAATATCCCCAAGGCTTAAATTATTTCCGAAATTTTGCGAAAGGTGCGAGGCTCCAGCCGAGGAAATTTTCTTTAAAAAATTAGCGGACAAAGAAAAAAATTTACGGAGATTAATTTAAGCTCATGGGAGATTCTGGTAAGAAAATTTTACACTAAAAATTATTTTAAAAGAAAATGCAACTTTTGACAGACATTATTTTTTACTGGTTTATTTGTCCAGAGTTTGAAAGGCGTACCTGGTAAAATTTTCTCTCAATAATATTGGCTGTTGTGCCCACTGTACGCCACTGGGTTTTATGCAGTTTATATATTTTTTCCTCTAAAGCAACTAAAAATACAACTTTTTGTGTAGTACATTTTTTATATCTGGCTTCGTATTTAAGAAATTTAAAAACAAACAGAACTTTAAAAAAATATTTAACGCGTATCTCAGAATCGAAGCAACTCCGGACATATGTTTATTGGAACTTCTCTTTATAAAATAACATGAGAAATAACCCTTTAAAGTTTGGTACCGTAGTTAGGAAATAACCCTTATTTTAATTTGGAAACAAGTCATTTTTAAACCACCCTGTACATCCAACCTTCAAATATTTTTATGGAAATGTATTTTCATCATCAAGCAGGACTTTTTATGAAGAGACACTATTTTTAGTAAAATTAATAATAAAAAAGTTTCCCATTTGTTAAGAACTTCCGAAGACACTCTGTATATACCTTATATTACTACAGTTGGATAAAAATAGTTTATTTTAATTATTTTAGACCCATACCTTGCTTTCGTTTGCTCTTCACTTATGTCTAGTACTCTCAGTCTTATTATATTATTTTACTAACTGTATGGTTGTATAAAATTGTCATTTAAGGTCTTAAAACCTTACATTATTTTTATATTATGTTATGTCTGAAATACTACAACAAAATAACATTTTCTTTAATTACGTATGTGAATGACAGACACGATGTTACAAACCAATTTAATGATTATGTCAAAAAATGTCCACTATAATTCGCTCCAGGGTATCCCAGGCAGAAGAAAAAAATTTCCGATAAATACTTGTGTTGTCATGGTAATGCAACCAAAACTACACATTTGACAGGTCAAAAAACAATGGTGTGAAATTTTCAAAATAATTTAAAATAATTTTTTGAACTTTGACACCCTGTATTTTAGTTAATATCAGCTTTTGAACTGGGGTAGCTTTAGTTAAACTCGCAATATTTTAACGTGCCACCATTGGTCTATTTTAATTTTGGCCTATTGCTTAGGGACCAACTCCTGTATACAATAGTCCAGAAAATTTATTAAATTAAGCTTGGAGTACGTTTGTTACAGTTTAAAAAATGTTCTGTACATGTTAGTGGATACAAAAATGTTCCTTTCATTGCAACAAGACTTAAAGTTTACCTAAGAAAGTAATCCTGAACGAAATCGGGATGCTCATCCAGCCATGCTTCCATGCGAGCATATTCGGGGTCGTACTGGATTGCTTCCTGTCCCCACTGAGCTGATTTCGCGGATAGTCCATCGCTTATCGGCATCCGCGCGTCAGCGCCCTCTGTACTGCTCCCACTGCGGAGCTGAAGACCCTGAAAGAAGAAAACTAAGGTTAGGTTAAGATACATATATAAAAAGTCCTCCATGTTTTTTTAATAACGGCTTAATCAAAAAATAATCTTAATATACACTTTTTAGCCAACCTGCAAGGTTAAGGCAAATCCGCCTAACTGCTAAAGATTAAACAAAGTGAATGCTGGCAGATGAAAACAACGGTGTTTTTTTGTTATCACTTTATTTGCCTATGGATCTTTTTCTTTGGCTGAAAGTGTATATTAGATTGACCCCGTTTTTAATGTAGACGGGTCTAAAAGCACTTAACTATCGGCGCATTGACCATCCCTGTGAAAAAAACTTCATCAATAAGTAGTAAGTCAACAAAAAAAAAGTGTTGAAAGGCCGCAGTAACCAGAGAATCGTGTAAATCGGTGACAGTACAACTTTTTACGAACTTACTACTATATTACTTAAAGCTCGATATACAGGGTGAGCAGTGCCGTATTAACCATTAGGCTGACTAGGCTACAGCCTAAGGCGCCATGAAAAAATAGGCGCCAGACAGAGAAGTAATAGGCGCTAGACAGGGGAGTTTTTAAAAAGCTTTAGGTCGGGTAGGGATTTTTGGTGCCTGATTTCTTTGTGAATAAGGTGCTTTGGAATTAAATAGGCGCGAAAAGGAAGGAATGACCTTTTTTTTTTTTGATCACCAAAATTTTATTTCGCTGGTGAAGCAAGCGCGCCCGGCACTCCAAAATAGGCGCAAATACGGAGAAAGGACACCTTACTTTTTTTGCTTTTCAAAAATTTTTGTGTGGAAAATAGGAGCTCCGGAATTCCAGCCTAGGGCGCCTCAAAGAGTTAATACGGCCCTGAGGGTGATTCTTAGCTTATGCGCATAAACTTAGGAAAATGATTGCCAAAGACATAAGCAAACAATGACTAATAATGAAAAAAAAGTTAATAAAATATATTTACTTAGGAAAGAAATTAAATATTTTAAATACGAAAGAAATGAACTCTAAGCACAAATAATAGCCAAAAAAAAAAAAAAAAATTATAAACTATTTTTAGTCACAAAATATTCAGCTGATTTTTCTTTGTT
>JACEGR010012241.1:0-12189 GCA_014170235.1 Listronotus bonariensis | reverse complement strand
CATACAGGGTGGCCCACCATATTCGACACGCTCTGTAGCTGGATAAACATGGGGTTTTTAAAAAAGTAAATATTGAAACATATACAGGTCGGATAAGGCCACAGTATAAAATTATTTTACTCTATATAGGATGTCTCAAAAAAGTGTGACGTATCAAAGTTATATTTTTTAAATGGAACACCCTATATTTTATGACGGTTTTAGATTCTATATAAAAAATAATTTAAGTTTGTTAATAGTACCAAGTGTCTAATTTTATTCGTTTTTGTGATATTTAATTTTTTTCCAAAATGCAGGGTGCAATTAAATTAATCTTATTTTAACAATATAAACTCCTCAAACTTTAAAATTTGTTACAAGATTAGGAAAAGTCTGCCTTATCATACGTAGGTCATATCGAGATCATAGATATATACAATAATTTCATTTTTTTTTGAAAGTCAAATAGCAATATCTTTCTTATTTTAAACAAAACACCCTGTATTTTTTTACACCACATGATGACAAACCAAATGCGCTTTCAATTGGTGTATAGGTTGCCTATACCTATCTTTTATACTTTTTAAGTAAATTCCGTTTTAACATATTTTTATTCCAAATGTCCATTTAAATGTAAGTAGGATGTGATATAGTTAAGCCAATTTACTAAGCCGTTATTGCAAAATGTAAATTTGTTGGAAAAAGAACAAAATTAAAAGATTTTGTATTATCTGCCACTATTTTTAAAATTCACAGAAAAAAAATCATTAGTTGCTTATAATGCTACTTCCAATAACACTTATTTCAGCTGAATGTGGTAATGATAAAGCTTGTGTTTTTAAACAATCATAATAACGCCTCTGGTCAGTTATGACGATATTCTGTGACCTATAACTCGTTTCTTTCATTATCCATAATCACTGTATCAAATTTTTTAAAGCAACTATTAAGGTTATCAGAAGGTTTCTCCTGGAATATTTTTCAGGATTAACTCTAGACTAAAGTAAACCATTTTTTTCACATCCTACCAGTATTATATCATCTTGTTGTTGTGAAAGAAGGGTTTTTATTTAAAATCAATGATTTTTTTTAAACTGACTAAAACAGTAGTAATTAATAATTGGTCGTTGTTATTTTCTTAAAAAAGTATTAATGGCTGCTACGTCACAGCCAACTTTAATTTAAATAAACATTTGGACTAAAAATTTGTAAAAACAGATTTTACTAAAAAGCACAAAAGATAGGTATACACCATTTGAAAGAGTATTTATTTGTTATCATGTGACGTAAAAAATACAGGGTGTTCCATTTAAAATAAGAGAGATATGGCTATTTGATTTTCTGAAAAATTGAAATTATTTTTGATCACCCTGTACAATATTTGATCTTGATTTGACCTACATATAATATGGCAGACTTTTTCTAATCTTGTAACACATTTTAAAGTTTAATGAGTTAAAAGTGTAAAAGTAAAATCAATTTAATTTTAGCTCTGCATTTTTAAAAAAATCAAATATCACAAAAACGAATAAAATTAGACACTTAGTACTATAAACAAACTTGAGTTATTTTTTAAACTAGAATCTAAAACCGTCATAAAATATAGGGTGTTTCATTTAAAAAATATAACTTTGATACGTCACACTTTTTGAGACACCCTGCATAGACTAAAATAATTTTATACTGTGGTCTTATCCGACCTGTATATGTTCCAGTATTTACTTTTTTAAAAACCCCATGGTTATCCAGCTACAGACCGTGTCGAATATGGTGGGCCACCCTGTATATCTTTAAATAATCGTTTGTTAGTTGTATCATATCTCTAAACCCAATTAGTATTAAGCAAATTAATTTGTAAGACGACAGGCTGCCTTAAAAGGTACCTTTAACACTATGAGGTTTATACATAGAATGTAATTATTAAAAAAAGTAAGAAATATGTATTTAATTTAAATCTAGTGCCTAAAAAGTGTGTTTCATTTCAATTATTAAAGTTTCTTTCAAGACTTAAGGTTTACTAAATAAGTTTATAAATACATTGCATTAGCCTTTTATACCATTATTGGTTTTTAGCAAATAAATAAAAATTGCGATTTACATGACATTTTTAATCCCATTTTACCAGAAACTATTTAAGATAGATATAGCGTGTAGTACATTTCTTAAAATTGCTTGTGAAATAAATTTTAAGATGATTGTTATATTAAAAGGCATTTTTTTAATTTTAAGGTTACCTTGTCTTGAAGAATGTACAAAATCAAAAGTCGGTGTAAAATGGACCAACTTTCGCAGTGCTGTGTTATCTATAGTAGATACCTCCTCATTTGAATGGTTTATATTAGTGTTAATATTTGCCTCCAGTGTTACATTATGCTTCGAAGATATACATTTAGATGAGAATCCCAGATTGAAAACTTTACTTTATTGGACTAATTTAGCTTTTTCAATAATATTCATTATAGAAATGTTTTTTAAGTGGGTGGCGCTGGGGTTTTACAAATATTTTACTGGGTTTTGGACGCTGTTGGATTTTTTAATAGTATTTGTAAGTATTCTTTTTCTAAAATTTAAATTAACCAGTAAGACTAAATTTAAAATAAGAAAAAAATATTTTGCTTAAATTTAATTTTAAAAAATAGAATTAGGACGCGTTTTTCAATAAACTTCCTTTCTATGGTCTGCCAATCAAATTCTTGGCTCTCCCATTTTCTTTCTAATCGTTACAAATTTATCAGTGATTGCGTATTGCCACTTTTTAAGCTTTTGCCAAGTTAATATTGTGGTGCCTGAGGGCTCTTTCATTCATAGTTATATTGACGATATTACCCTTGACTCCAGTTTTCATGTGCTTAAGCTAATATTGGATTGAGGTGCCAAAAGTCGTTAAAAACTTATCCTCTATTTATGAGCAAGGACTTATTCAATCTTATAGGCAAATATACCTGAGACTGAGAATAACCTTAAAGCTGGATTTATAAATTGACGTTTCTGTTTCCGTTTTCCGTTTGACGTTTTCAGTTGAAAGATAAAACAACAGCTTTGCTTTTGTCAATTTATATTTCTTGTTTATTGTTTCCATATACCATATCAGAAATCGAAACGTTAAACGGCGATCGGTGACGGAAACGTCAACCTATAAATTCAGTTTAACTGGCGTAAGTATATTATATCTATGGCCATGGCAGCTTTAAAAAACCTCGGATTTCTTAATAGAGCCAAAAGTATTTCTTCCCTTCCAATTTATATATCCTAGATTCGACCTTTCCTGAAGTATTCCCCCTTGGAATTTTTGATTCCATTCAAAAGACAGCAGTTTGTCCTATTAATAATTCTTTGCTTATTGAAAGGCCTTCATTTCTTTTACATCCTAGGGTTAAATAACATATATCTTATAGTTACTTTTACGTCTTCTGCTTTGAAAAAATTTATAATATAATTCCCCACTCTTAGCCCTCAATAGAGAAATTCGTAGTGCCTCAAACTTATGCATTCTTATACGGAGCAACTAGACAGAATTTCTCACCCTTTTTCAGAAGTTCTCACTTCGTTTCAACATTGGTCGAAATATCTGTTAGATAAGTTATCGCTAATGCAACTTCTGGTACAAAAAAATCAACCAGTGATATTTGAGGTTATTTGCTAGTTTTATACTTTGGACACTTTAAATTTAGAAAAACACCTGAACAAAAAATGTAGTACAATATTGGTTTAAAAAGCTAGTTACTCTAGTTACCACAATACAAAATGTATTTTATTGTTAAAAAAAATCAGAAACCATCGTTACTTACTAGTTATTTTTCTTAAAACATATAAAATGTCCAGAATATAGTAATAACAGTGTTTTATATAATTGGGCCGGTCGCAAACACAGCCATTTGTGGCCGCTTTAAGTCGCTATACACGACCACTTACAGTCGCCACCACTGGCTGTCATTTAACTTTTTTTTAATTCTGATTTTACAATATCTACTTCAAAATCATGTGTTGCCACATTGGCGTTAAATGATTGATACCAGTAAATACCTTGCAACAACTAAAGAAATAGCGTACTCAGTCAATGTGGTTGTGTTTGCGTCCAAACAAAAGTGGCAGCCACAGCTTGAACTTGAATAAGCCACCACGAACACCAAATCTGTGCCGTGTCTATTTAAACTGCATCAAAAGTTTTGTCGGCAGTGTGTGGCGGCCATAAGTGGCCGCGTTTGAGACCGGCCAAAGCATCAGTGCGTCTGCAGTGTCATAGTATCTTTCAGTTGAACTGGACTATTCTTATCCTTTATGAAAAGCAAATTGCCCAACCTTTAAATTTTTCAATTTCCATAGCAACTTATATATGTATGTTTTAGGTTTCATTATTTAGCCTTTTAATAGAAGAAAATGAAAATTTAAGAGTGCTTCGATCTTTAAGGACTTTAAGGGCATTACGCCCGCTCAGAGCAATAAGTAGATGGCAGGGCATGAGAATCGTAGTAAATGCCCTTATGTACGCTATTCCAAGTATTTTTAATGTATTACTAGTTTGCTTGGTTTTTTGGTTAATATTTTCCATTATGGGTGTACAGTTTTTAGTGGTAAATTTTACAAATGTGTGGATGAGTATGGAGAACGCTTAGATGTAGAAGTAAGTAAGATACCTTTTTGTAGACTAAATATTATTGGGGACTATATTATTACTTTAGTAAACATCCTTCCATATGCTATAACTTATTTTATCGCGTACTTCATATTCTTTTTTTTACTAAAAGCATAAAGTAAATATAGACTTCTTTGGTTTAGAAGATGGTGACTTTTTGACAATTGCTATACTAATAAACATATTTCATACCATTTTGTTTGTTCTTTCATCTCTAAATTTGTAAAACCTGCTGCCCACAGAGGTCTTTTTTCTAATCCAAATCTTTAAATACTTAGGTTCCGTGTTAACATACTCCCGATCAACCACAGTACATTAGTTTTTAGATTTTTAGCCTTAATGGATATTTCAAGGACAAAAAATACTAACATAAATTAGGAATAATTTTAGAATACCTTTACCTCGATCAAAAATATATGAATTAATGTCTACTTTGTTTTAATACATATAATAAATATAGTAATACTTAAAAAAAATGTTTTAAATAAAACTTATAATATACCATGTATCTTGAAAAAATTAATAATTAAATAATACATATTTGATTGTTTTAAAGTATTAGATCAAAGTTAAAACAAAGCAGTATCTTAAAACTCGTTTTTAACTATGTTCATTTGTATTTAAGTGCGTTTTATTTTTATTGTATTCGGTATCGAAATTCAATTTTTTTCTTTTTAAAATAAAACTCCTTCTGCGTCTGCCCTAAATTAGGATTTTTGTTTAAATTGACGTTTTTGTATATTAAATGAAAAAAAAAAACAAATTTACCAAAGTTTTGAAATTATCTACTTAAAATATTTTTCAAAAAGCTTATAATTCCTTAACATTTCTTTTTTTGTCGTAAAATTTTAATTTTTTTGTTGTTTAGATTGTAGATACAAAATGGGACTGTGATAGATTAAATTATACCTGGAAAAACTCCAAAATATCTTTTGATCATGTAGGAGTTGCTTATCTTGCCTTATTTCAAGTTGTAAGTACAAATATTTATTTTTATCCCAATCAATAAACAAAAAAACATCCTTATAATTATACAAGTTTTTGTTATTATTTTTAATAGAAATAGATACCCTACTTTTGGTTAATAAATTACCTAATAATTTAAATAAAAGATAAAATCTAAAAAATAATAAAACATTTCTTAAGTACACAGCAAATAAAATTTACATTTAGAATATATTAAACATTTTTCCTTTAATTTTTTTATTTTGCAGTTTTTTAGAAATCCTTTTACCAACAGTTATATATAGACTATACGCGAAATATGCTTTACAAGATGATAACTGGAAATCAAAATTTTATTTTTCAAAAAAGTGATTCCTATTACCAATATTTACCTGTAAAAAATATGATTTTAGGAAAGAATTTTTTTATTTTGCATCCTGGTATCTCAAAAACTTTTTTTATTATTATTTTATAAGCGGTTTAAATACAGAAATTTTAAATGACTTTATTTCTTTTAGAGGATTATTAAAATTTTATAATTTTGGTACTTAGCCCCACAAAAAATTAAAGTATATACTCAAGAGTCAGACATATGTATCCCCATGTATTTTTCGACAATGAATCCGATCCCAAGCTTAGAAATGGCCCTCCACCACTGAAATAAGCCCTAAAATACGGTTTTTCGGATAAGGGGTCGAGGGTGCATTCTGAAACCACCGGAAACCGGATTTGTTTCCGACAGGTCTGCGAGTGACTGAAATTTCCTGTTTGGGCCGAGAAAATGACCCCGTACGGGTCTCAAAATCGTGTTTCAGACGTAGCCATTAAAACCAGTGATATTTTTATGTACATTTAAATTCTGGACCTTAAACTATGCGCAGAAAGTTTATGGCCTGTTAAAATTCTCATTTTGGGACCGGAAAATAGTTTTTAAACGTTAGCAATCACAACATTGGTCTCTGTAAGGCCTAAGATGCGGTTGCTGGGATAAGGCGAGGTCACAATGCATTCTGAGGCCCAGTCTAAGGTACAGAATTTTGAACTACATGAAAACCTGACTGTTGCTATTGGCACGTTCAAAACACGATTTGCCCGCCCTAAAGGGGTCATTTTCTCGGTCCCAAACTGAAAAATTTCAACGGGCAAAAAACTTTTCTCGTAAAGTGTAAGTTCAAAATTTAGAAGTACATGAAAATATCATTGTTGTGATTGTTACGTCTAAAATACGATTTTCGCGCCCCTAAGGGTTTATTTTCCCTGTCCCAAACAGAAAATTTCACTTGGGCATAAACCTGTCAAGGACAATCTAAGCTACAGAATTTAAAAGTACATAAAATTCCCATTATTGTGATTGCTACGCCTGAAAGACGATTTTCCCGTCCCTAAGGAATCATTTTCTCGGTCCCAAACGGAAAATTTTAGTTAGCCCTGGACATGTCAAGCACAAATATGGTTTTGGCTTTAAAATACGCCTTCGCCTCCGCCTTATCCCGGAAACCGTATTTTAGTGCCTATAGAGGCTACTTGATCTTTTGTGAGGCTATGTAATTAAATATTCATACACCATACACCTATCAATTGATTTAAACAAATTATTTGGTTTTAGGCAACATTTGAAGGTTGGATGGAAGTTATGGCAGATGCAGTGGATGCGAGAGGTGTAAATTTGCAACCAAAGAGAGAAGCTAATCTATATGCATACATTTATTTTGTGATTTTTATCGTATGCGGTTCATTTTTTACCCTTAATTTATTTATAGGAGTAATTATCGACAATTTTAACATGCTCAAAAAAAGGTATTTAAGCTATTTCATTTATCATATTTTTTTATCGAAAGTTTCTTATGGTAGGGGATTTCGGGATTTACTACAGCGCGGCAGATTAATATACCGGAGGACACCTTGTACCCGGTTAAGTACCTCCATCAAATATGAGCTTCGTATACAGGGCCGAACATAAAAAAAAATATATCCATTAGAAATTGTCGAGCGCATCAGATTAAGATAGGGTAACTTAATTACATGCTAAACAGTGTATATTCCACTAATCTGACAATTTAAGAGTGACGTAAAGGAAACAGAGGGCTACAAAGAAAACCGTCAGATTAGCATTTTCGAACGTGGCAATTTTTTAATTTTAAAGAAAATTCCACACCACTGTTTTTTGACCAATCAAATGTGTAGTTTTGGTTGCATTAGCATGACAAAGGTATAATATATATAATAAATATAAAAAGAATTAACAATGATAAGCTCTAAAATTACATATATTTGCAACTACAATTGCTAAAATGGAAAATATTTATTTTATAGTAAAATTTTAAAGCTGGTTGTCAAATATACATATATTAATTTAAAAGAATAATATTTAACACAAACTTGTTGTGAAATTTTCTTACCGAATACACACGTGCCTAAATTATTCCGAGAAATTTTTCTCGACCACGCTCGCCTGCGGCTCGGAATAATTTTCAAAATATTCATGGCCTTGAAAACATTTTCGCAGCACTAGTGGTATTACAAGTGAAAATAATTTAGAAATAACTAAAAATATATAATGCGATAAGACCCGAATGATTTCCACAAGCCGAAAAAATAATGGTACTTTTTTGACATACTTAAAGTATATAGCTGCTTTCCCCACCGATAAAAGGCATACCATTATCTAACATTTTTTTTCTTTTAATCATCTAAGCTTTGCAACCCAATAGGTCTGTCTCTATGACGCTTAAGTAAATCCCCATTTAGCATCGTGGGCTTACTATTACTTACTATTACGAACAATTCGAAAATTAATCCAATGGCATTATTCTTACTACTAGCCAGGATAATTTCTGTAATATGGGACACCTGGTTTCCAGAATGTATGGGCGATCTTCCAAATTCGTAAAGAACATATAAAAATATTTTGCAAAGTTCCTATTTTTTTTCTAAATCCCTTTTTACTGAGATATGTGCTCTTAAAGGAAAGCGCTGAAAATCGGTGTTTCTTAAAAGAAAATTGTAGAACTTGGTTTAATAAAATATTTTTTTATCCTTAAAATCTTGTCCTTGTAAAACATCTGCATTCATAATGTCGCCGGGGAGGGACTAACCTTTACACAATGGTACTAATGATGATTACTTCCCGTATAATAACTTAAATGGAGTTGTTTTTAATAATTTTGGTTGCCGGTTCAATATACCTATGCAAAGATTATGGAACCTTTTACGAACCTGCAATATTATTGTTTATTGTCGTAAAAAACTTCGTTATCGAAATTTCTATAAGTCTATTGATTAAAAGGAATAAAACATAATGGTTAACCTCAACGAACTCTTAGTAGTGGGAATTCGTTGGTTAACCTGAATAAAAGTAATTCAAGAAAAACCTGAAGCCTTGCCATGCAGAGCCGGCATTTTAGTTCCGATTTGAAAAAATGGTGTTGCAGACATTAAAAAGAAATGTGTTTAGGTTAAAGAATTGGAAAGAGTTTTGATTATTTAATTTAGTATGTTAGTTTATTTGAATAATTTACTTTAGTTTTTGCAAGTTCTTTCATCACTTTCTAAGGTTTCCGAAAACGCTCGATTTATCCACTAATAACTTTTATTTCACCCCAAAATAGAAAATATACGGGATATTTCTATAATATTTTAGACCTTTCCACATTACTATAAAAGGGCGATAGGAAATCTCCGAGAGTTAGTATAGATTCAAACGTTGATAACTAAATATTTGTCGTTATTGTAACCATAGTTACGTTTTATTGTTAATAAAAGGGTTATTGGGAATTCAAATTAAGGAGCACAGTGTTGCAATTCGGTCAAACAGCTGATAAAAATGGGTATCTAGATTTAATTTGGCGAAGAATATTTACATAAATTACCTGATAAGTTATAAAATTTCACGAAAATATTAGGCATCATTGTCTGACAACCTAAATAACATAAAGCAGGATCATAGTCAGTGTTTCGAGAAACTTTATATATAGCCATAAAGCGTAAGTTCTTTGTTATTAAAACTTAAACTGCAGGTAAACCAAAACTGACTTTGCAGGTTTTGCTTTATTGCTGAATTTTTTAAAAATAGAATATTAACTGCAACAACAGAAAGCAAAATTTGATTATGAAATGTAAATATGTTCTAAATTTGCAACTGCAACGTTGCCAAGTCGGCGTGCATATGCACCACTGTTTAAATTTGTTTAATTTCTTCACATATGCAAAATGAATAGACTTTTAGATGTCCCCATAAACAAATGTCGTCAAAGCCTTAATTTTATCGATTTTGAACCAGGGTTTATTTTTAAGGAATTAAGCTATCCAAAAAACTATTTTTTATCCTTTAATTTACAATTTGTAAAAAACGGCCGTTATGTGTAAGGATTAGTTCGCCCTTGGCAAACTAATAAATGCCAATTTTTACAAGAACTATATTTTAAAGAGTCTTATATTAGACATATTACAAAAAAATATATTTTATTATATTAAGTACTATAAAAGTTATTTAAAATAAGGTTTTTAGGGCACATACATATTTCTATAAAAAGGGGCTTTATAAAAAAATTGTTTGTTGTATGAATCTGGAAGATTGCTTAAATATTCTAGGACACCATTAGATTAGATTAGATTAGAATATGTGCCGGGATAACCCATGCACTGAAGCCGCTCGGCTTATTGTGCGCCCTGTCATTTACGTCTGGGTGATGTCAGCCAGACGGGACCTACAGCTTAACGTGGGTTCCGAACCACGGTCCTATGAGCGACAACTTAAGACCTCGTCCCCACCCAGGGGGCACTACTGAACCTACCAACTGAGTGGGGTCCGCATGTCTACGGTTGCGCAGGACACGGCAAAGTGTGTTCCGGCGCCCTGGTCCTTTAGTGGCCTTCAGCGTCGATACATTTTGCACTTTGTCCGTCTGGTGTTGAGCTAACCACTAAATTTCCGACCAACTTATAAATAAGTATTTGGCCTCAGCAGGATTCGAACCCACCTCACGTCCGTGTGCGCTCAACAAACTTAACGCCTTTACACGCTAAGCCATCACCGGACTTTAGGACACCATGTATAAGTTGTTATTATTTATGTTAATATAAACAGGTGTTAAATTTTATAAATTATGCATGAATTTTAACATTTGCAATAGTTACAATAATTATATGGTTTTTGGGATTAAACCATAAAATTTAAAAAATGTTTTTGTTCTCATATCATAGGCTTTTCAATAAAATGTACAAAAAATAAATCTTTTTGGAGTTGTATCGGGCTCGTCTTGCAATACGAAATTTTAAATTATGTTTGAATTTTATTACAAATAATAAAAAAATACTTAAAAAATTAAAAATAAAATATTAGAGAATATCGTCGGTTTAAAGGTAAAACTCACTAAGAAATATTTGATATTTTAGTTTATGGCATGGATTTTATACATATTTTGTAATGAAAATAATTAATAGTTTAAAAAAACTAAAAACACGCTTTTATATGCAACCGAACTAAAAATTAGAAAATAATTTTTCATTAAAAAAATATTGTCATTTCATAGTAAAAAGCGTGGGGTGCATTTTACTATTTTTTCATAACTTTTCCATCATAGATATTTGCAAATATAATAATTATAACATTTAATATATTTATCACCCCACGCTTTTACTATGAAATGACAATATTTTTTTAATGAAAAATTATTTTCTAATTTTTAGTTCGGTTGCATATAAAAGCGTGTTTTTTAGTTTTTTAAACTATTAATTATTTTTCATTTTTTAGTTTCTGCTACTCTTGACAAAATGGCGAAAAATTTTTTAATGAACAAGAGTGGCAAATTTTAAAATTTTTCCAACAGATTGCAACTCACTAAAAAATTTCTTCCTCATTAAGTAGCAAAGTTTGAAATTTTGCCAACAGATGGCAATCCAGGCAATGTTTGGACCGTTGCCAATATATTGCAACCCACTAAAAAATTTCTTCTTCATTTAATAGCAAAGTTTGAAATGTTGCCAACAGATGGCAACCTAGGTGTTGTTTTTATAATATAATGGATTTTTTTTCCTGGCGATCCAAAAAGATAACGGGATACTGTTTGCAGATTATTGCATTGTCATGTTTCCTTAATACGTGTGCAAAGTTTCAAAGAAATCGAATAGCTGGAAGTTGGTTAAAATTAGGCTCAAAGATTCCGTTACATAGCCAGATAATTACAACCCAAGTTAATAAAAGCGTGTTAACGGCATTTTTTAACTGTTATTGTTCATAAAAATTGAACACCAATGGTGCAACTAACCCAATTGTGTAAAAGAACTTATTAATTTTTATTGTTCATAAAAATTGAACACCAATGGTGCAACTAACCAAATTGTGTAAAAACTAAAAAATTTCTTCTTCATTTAATAGCAAAGTTTGAAATGTTGCCAACAGATGGCAACCTAGGTGTTGTTTTTATAATATAATGGAATTTTTTCCTGGCGATCCAAAAAGATAACGGGATACTGTTTGCAGATTATTGCATTGTCATGTTTCCTTAATACGTGTGCAAAGTTTCAAAGAAATCGAATAGCTGGAAGTTGGTTAAAATTAGGCTCAAAGATTCCGTTACATAGCCAGATTGATAGATACATACAACCCAAGTTAATAAAAGCGTGTTAAAAAC
>JACEGR010012240.1:0-12189 GCA_014170235.1 Listronotus bonariensis | reverse complement strand
TGGTTTAAAGAAAATAGTGTCATTATTTTAACTTTATCGCTGATTTTTTTTAAATCTTTGGACAATCCACGAAGGCTTAAAGCCTAAATACTAACGTACCGTGGGTGTCTTAAGCAGGGTAAGAGGAAGTTTGTTAACACGGGACTTAAAAACTTGAAGATTTGGGGGCGAAGGAAAGGCCTCCGCTGGCAGTAGGTTCCACAGTCTAAAAACTCTAGGGATAAAAGAACGAACGAAATGGGAAGTTCGGGGCCTGTCCAATTGAACCGTATAGGGATGCGTACGCGCGGCACCACGAGTTTCTCTGTTGGGAGCTGCATGAGGAGGGACTATACTGGCTAATTCGTCGAAGCAGAAGCCGTAAAAGTATCTATAGAAGAGCGATAGATCTCCCACAGCTCGACGATGGGCAAGAGAAGGAAGT
This sequence comes from Listronotus bonariensis, assembly GCA_014170235.1. Taxonomy (NCBI): domain Eukaryota; kingdom Metazoa; phylum Arthropoda; class Insecta; order Coleoptera; family Curculionidae; genus Listronotus; species Listronotus bonariensis. The sequence goes on along the minus strand of JACEGR010012240.1, from coordinate 11,765 downwards.
CCCTGAGTAAGTAAAGGATCATTAATAAGACGAACAGCCCTTCTTTGAATGGCATCAAGAATTCTGAGGGATGTAGGGGATGCCATTCCCCAGACATGAGAACAATATTCCAGAGATAGTCGAATTTGGGACACATACAAAGTGTATAAATTGGAAGGGGAAAAATACTTTTTGGCTCGGAAAAGAAAACCAAGCTCTTTTGACGCCGCGGTGGCTATAGATACAATGTGTTTATGCCAGTTAAGGTTATTCTCAAATGTGACGCGCACAAGGTTAAATGTGTCCCCGCTCTGCAAAACCTGGTCACTCATAAGCAAAGGATGAGTGTTTGATGATTTTTTCGCGACAAGGAACATGATTGTGTTTTGGATGTATTTAATTGAACGAGATTTTTGGCGCCACAATCCAATATCAAATTGAGATCCTGTGAAAGAGATATCTGCATCGCTCTGCGTTTGCTTTCCATGTCGGGTTGAGAGATTGGTTTGGGAACCTGAAAAGTGGAGTGAAGGGTACTATTGTCAGCATAACTATGAATGGGATTGGTTGTGGAAGAAAGAAGGTCGTTGATGTGAAGAAGAAACAAAGTTGGTGCTAATACTGAACCCTGTGGCACTCCAGCATTAATTTCGTGAAAGCTTGAAGAGTGGCCATCATTTACCCTCTTTCCCCTGTTTAGATGTGTTTGGTTTGGTTTTTGTAAAGATGCTCCTAAGTGTTGTACCGGACTTAATTCCATATCACAATTCTTCTAATCTTCTCGGATGTTTCTTTAATGTATGGAATGGTTAATAGAAAGAGAGTCTTTTGCTCAGGAGGTCTTACTATTGGTTCCACATTACAATTCTCAATAATCTTATTTATGGACTTTTCCATATAGCTATTCTGAAGCAAATCGAAACTGATCAATTATTAGTTCCTCACAATTACCCCACCTAAGAAAAAAGTAACCGGCCGCGCCTGAAGCCTAAGAAGATGGAGTGGATTGGTCACGTGTCACAGACTGGCTGTTTAGAGCGATTTTCACAATATATACCTTTTTTGTGTATAGAAAACATAGAAGAGTTTATGTCTGAATCCTGGGCTTCTTAAAAATGAAATAAGAGACAGAGCTGCACAAGTGATTAACTCTAGAGTTTTAATTGTATGAGCAACTGTACACAAAAGATTTTTTTCATTTTAGATAGATATTCGTCTGACATGGCTCATGCCTCGTACACACCAAACACCTTTATGGATGGCTTTAGTTACTCAGACCGAGGAGACGAACTTGAAAGAGTAAGTTATTCTATATTTAAGCGGTAATTATATTTTTAATGTATTATTTATCTTCATGACAGTCTTTTGTATTTACACATATTAAATTTTCTATATTGATCTCTTACCAAACTGAGACCCTTTATATTTTTGGTAAATATTTCGAGTTTACTTTAAATTTTGCAAGATCTAAACAAATGCTGTTGTTACTTAACACATTACACAATAAACCGGCAGTAGATCTACGCAAAAATGCTACTTATGATTTCGAAACTTCAAAAAAAAAACAACAACCTGGGGACACGAAACATGGGTGACACACAATAAAAAAATACGTGTTTAAACAACTTCCCAATTATTATTTTTTAGGAAAGACTGAAAAGAGAGGCTTACCAACGCGAGCTTCGACTTCAGATTGAGGAGAAGCGCCACCTGCAGGTAATGCGGGAAGAGCAGGAGCGGAGGGAGAGAGAGCTGGAGAACAAGAGACTGGAGCAGCAGGTGTTGAGGATGCAGGAGGAACAGATGGTGGAAGAACAGAGGCGTGCTAGAAGGAACGATTTGGTGAGTGCAAAAATAAGTTACCAATTGATATACAAAAAAATGGTCTTTTTTTAGTATATCGAAAATATTGTTTAGTGACAAAAGGAAAATATCGTAAAGATTTAAGCCTTTAATAATAATATACTAAGTGACATAGAAATCCGAACACCCAGTTTAAATGGTTTTATTTTAATAAAATTTTGTATAAGTACTTAATGAAGCATAATAAGTAAATGATAAAAATTTCAAAATGATTGCATTGATTTAAAGCCCTTTTACCTTTAATAATGTGTGGATGCACCCTGATGTGTTACGCATTCTCCAACGCGCCTAGGCATGCTTCTGATCAGGTGGTCAATGTCCTCCTGTGGTATCTCATTCCAGGCAATCACCAACTCCTCTCGAAGTGCTTCTAGAGTCTGAGGAGGACGTTGCAAATTGAGCAATCTCCTACCCATCTTGGGGGAGATCTTGGTAACAATGTGACATCATTACGTTGAAAAAAGTCTATTGTGACTCTTGCAACATGTGGTCGGGCATTATCTTGTTGGAAAGTTGGATTTGCCAGAGTGTCAAGATAGGGTAAAAGATGGGGTTCTAGAACTTCTTGGATATAACGCTGTGCATTCATGTTACCTCTGATGAAGATTAAAGGTGACCTGGAGCCATAAGCTATAGCACCCAAAACCATAACTCCAACAGTGTGATGAACATGTCTTTCAACAAAAAACTGTGAATTCCTCCTTTCACCACGTCGCCTTCTAACCCTGGCTCGTGCATGCCTAAACAAAATCGAGACTCGTCACTAAAGACAATACTGTCCCATTCCTGATCCCAGAGTGACCCTTGTCTGCACCACTCAAGGCGATTACGTCGGTGTTCTCGAGTTAAAGGGAGGACCCAGTGTGGCCGGTATAAAAACAAGGCGAAAACTTCTCATTCGTCGGTAAACACTTCGCATGCCAATAAGTCTTCCGTGTTCTGCAAACCATTCATTTGCATTGGACCTGGTAGTGGAGAAACGGTCCCTTAGAGCCAATAATCTTAGGCGGCGATCTTCACGGTCTGTTGTTCTACGGCGGCGTCCAGTGCCCCTTGCTCTTTGTGTACGGCCTTCTTGAAGCCATGCCTGACAACACCTAACCACAGTGTCTACACTTCTTTGCACTCTAACTGCAATTTCCCGAAAAATGTCCAGCTTTCCGAAGTCCCACTATACGGCCCCTATCAAACTCACTAAGTTGACGAAATCGTACAGGTCTTCGTACTCTAGGCATCGTAACCAATCGTAAAGAATGTCAACAACCAAAATCCGCCAAATTTGGATCTTTACTGCGGCTGCAATATTCATTTTTAGATCGTTAGTGAATTTAAAATAAAAAACAGTATAAAAACCGGAATGTCGAACTGATAAGGCTGAAATTTTATCAACTGTTATTTACAGTAAGATAAATAAATTCACTAAATTTCATTAAAATAAAACCATTTAAACTGGGTGTTCGGATTTCTATGTCACTTAGTATATTTAGAGGTTCCTCTCCTTTATTTAGATTTTTTATTTGTACTTTTATTTTTGCGTCAAAGCTCCCTAACTATCGAGGTAAAAAAAATATGTGCACATATATCTTTAGAGAATTAAATTGCCTTCAAAAAACATCTTATTGAAAATTTTCGCCAGGCAAACCGTTTTCGAATAATCAAGCTTTGAACATTGCTATATTTTTAGATTTACCTTTTTTATTTTGAAATTTTGTAACTAACAAAAAAATAAATATATCGAAAAACCAACATAGATTCTTAAAGGGATGGTCTTTTTGTTGGATACACGCCTGGAAAGAATGGGACCGCTTCGGTTCTGGTCCCGGGGTATACGAGCTGACCTTGTTCAGCCCTATTGACCTGTGAACTGGCCGGTCGCCTGAAACAAAATAAAAGAAAAACTTCCAAAAACCCGAAAAATTCTAATTAAAAACGATGTTTCGGTGGCAAGTTTGCCACCGTTGTCAAGTTAAAAATAAAAGTAAAAAGTAACTTATATTTAAATTAAAAGGATTAAAATTTTAGGCTTTTCAGTATCGCAAACTGAAAATAGTTTGACATTTGTGTCATGATACTAAAAAGCCTAAAATTTGAATCATTTTAATTTAAATATTAGTTAATTTTTTACTTTTATTTTTTAACTTAATTTTAACTTGACAACGATGGCAGACTTGCCATCAAAACGACGTTTTTAATTACAATTTTTTGGGTTTTTGGGGGTTATTCTTTTATTTTGTTTCAGACGACCGGCCAGTTCATAAAGATCGATAGGGCTAAACACGGTCAGCCGGTATATCCCGGGACCAGGACTGAAGCGGTCCCATTCTTTCCAGGCGTGTACCAAACAAAAAGACCATCCAATAAATGAATCCGCCTAACCAATATAGAGCATATTGTGACGTAGTATTTTTGAAATACATATGGCTACTTGACTACACTTTTTAAAAACCAACTTAACTTATTTGACTAACTTAATTTAGTTCGGGCATACCCCCAATAGGGGTAGCCCGTACGGGGCTTAACTAAAACTTTAACTTTATATTTGACTTCACTCTTACAACGTACTTCTTATCTAATAATTTTTTAATTTATTTCTCCTCTTTAAATATTCAATTTTCCAGTGTTTGTTTTGCATTTCTACGCGACCCGGTTTGTTTAATGTTTTTATTTTATTATTATAAGAGTAACCTAAAAAATTGTTTAATTTATACTTTTAAAACCTTGACACCTCACGTATATCTTTATTTAGCAAAATTCCCAATGTTAAGTAACTTAATTAAAATGTATACTTATTTTAAAATTCCCAAAAATGTATATTTTTAAAATTCCCAAAATGTATACTTTTTTATACTAGGTGTTCACAATATCTTCAATTAAGGGAATTTAATGCTTTAAAAAAGTCTCTTAATGTTTTTAAATAAGATCGTTCTTTAAAAAGTTATTTACATTTTAAGTTCAAGGAAAAAATTAAATTACTGATTTCTTCATTGTTGAACCAAGTTTTTTCCTTATTGAAAATTGATGTATTACATCATCGAAAATCATAATTTTATCAATTTTATCGCTTAAAATATCTAAATTTCATAATATATCCAAACCTATTCTAGGTTAAAATCTATTTCTTACACGAATCCGTAGATTTAATTACTCTAAGACAGTATAGTAGTCTAATGTACATGACCTGACGCATAATAATTAAAATTTTGTTTCAGAACACGCATTCACCTTTCCTGTCTTTTATCATCTTGCAATTTCATAAAAATTAAGTGTTTTTATTTGTTGTTTTTCAGATGCGCAGACATAGCGACGACCTCCTTCGGCGCAAGACAGAGCTGCACGAGTTGCAGCGGCCGTGGCGCCGCCACGCGGACTCGGAGAGTGCCAACTTGGACTCACTCGGCCTCGGTACTTCACCGACGGCATACGGCGGCTTGGGGGTCGCACTACTCGCCGCCCGTTTCCAGACGGGCGCCCCCGTATACTTCTTACAATGTGCCAGCCACGTCTGTGTTCCCTGAATCCAATACTAGTAGGTAAGTGTAGATTTAGAGCCAAGACTGATACATATAATTTTATTATCAAAGTAAGTCTGACTTATACCAGTGCTGACACCTTTAAAAGAGGTAAAAATTGAAAAAAAAACAAGAACGAGAAAAGAGAATAAAACAATGGTAGGTGGTAGAGGAGCTTTCCTCGCCTGAGGAGGTACCACCCCACTCACCCATTAAGGGACCCATGAAGTCTTAACGAACGTTTCGGGTTCTGGGTCAGTTTTCCTTCTTCATTTTTTTTTCTTTTCTTTTTTTCCTTTTAGCCCTCCAAAACTATGTACAAATAATGGCGGCACACTCGGAAGTAAAATGATCCGGAGGTAAAATACCCCTCCATTCGGATCACCGGGAGAGGGGTGCATCCGGGAGGCCTTCATCGAGAAGTTTAATTTCTTTTGCAAATATATGTGGGCTCAACACCAATATAAACTCCGTTCACAATCACCTTCAGTCATCTAAGCCCCACATACTGTTTCTAACGGAAACACAAATAAGTTCTAAATCTTCAACCAGCTACCATCTCTTCCCAGGCTACGAACTTATTTCGTCTTTCCCCCACATGGTGGCGTATGTGCTTACGTCCGCAACGATCTGACTTGTGCTCGAGTTTCCAATCTTGAATCAGGTAGGCCCGATATCCTTTAGCTTAAACTTTCCCTTAGGTCTTCAACTAAATTTATCTGCTGTTTGTACCGGTCCCCATCTAATAATTCCTATGTCGAATTCTTTGACTTTCTTTTAACAAAGATCGACAGTATCATTTCCCAGTTTCCAATGGCCGAAGTAATCGTGCTTGGCGACTTCAATGTCCATAATAAGGATTAGCTGGGCTCTTCACTGACCCCCAAGGCAGAGCAGCCGAAATCTTCGCAGTCAGTAACTCTCTTACCAACCTTAATATGGCGTTTCCTAGAGTCCCAAATCATAGTTTAAATTCCCTAGATCTCTTTCTTACCACCAACCCCGAACTCTATCAAACATCTGTCACAGCTCCCCTAGGTCGCTCAGATCATGGCTTAGTTACTATATCTTACCCTGCACATCCCGAGGTAAATAAATACATGCCACCACGCAGCGTATGGCACTACAACTCAGCCGACTGGGGTGGCCTAAGGAACTTCTTCGCCACTTACCCCTGGAATTCCATCTGCTTATCTTCTCGTGATCCTTCTGATATTTGCAATCAACTAATCGAATCAATTCAATTGGGCATTGAAACCTATATTCCACACACCATCAAGAACCCCAAACAATCCAATAACAAACCCTGGTTTTCCAAATCTTGTGATAAAGCTAGAATTTTAAAAGTTCAGGCTCACAAGAAGTTTCTACAGGATCCTAGTCCAGAAAACCGACAGGCCAGCATTAAAGCAAGAAACCACTACAATCAAACAATTTCTGAAGCCAAAGACTTCTTCGACAATCGTATTAAAAACAAAGTTCTTTCTTGCTCAAATGGCAGCAAATCTTTCTGGTCCTCTGCAAAAAAAAATAAGTAGGAATTTTTGTACCAGTTCTTTTCCACCACTAACTTTGGAAGATGAAATTATTTCTACCGCTAAAGGAAAGGCAGAATTATTTGCTAAACAATTTGCTGCCAATTCCACCCTTGACCCTCCCGTAAATCATCCAATTCCAGCGGTTAACCCAGTTTCTCATAAAATGCCCGATATTATTTTTAAGGTTAAACACATTAAGCGTATCCTTTCTTCCCTTAACACCAAGCAATCGTCTGGGCTGGAAGACATACCAGCGGTCGTTTTAAAAAATGTGCTCCAGAACTTGCACCAATCGTAACTCGGCTCTTTCGAATTTCTTACGACACAGGTATCTTTCCGGAGAGCTGGAAAGTTGCACGTGTTTAACCTATTCCCAAGAAAGGCTCTAAATCTCTTTCATCTAACTATAGACCAATTTCAATTCTCTCAGTTCTTTGTAAACTTGTTCTGGCACCAACATTGTTTCTTCTTCACATCAACGACCTTCTCTCGTCCACAACTAATTCCATTCATAGTTTCGCCGACGATAGTACCCCTTCATCCAGTTTTCTGTTTCCTAAACCTGAGTTAATGATTTAAGGGTATTCATTTTGTGAGGGCTAATTGCCTTCTTGGTGAGGCTAGTCGCCGTCTAGGGGGCTAAGCCTTCCACAGCCCTCCCATTTATCGTGCCACTGCTTTTGACTTGACAAGGACATTGGCCCACCCTAATAAAATATAAGAGATTTTTCTGCCAAAGCACAACAACGTTCTGTGTGCGGCATATAAAACGTTGTTACGCGGATATAAAGATATGAGTAATCGCTTTGACATCTCCACAAGGACAAAATTGTAAAAGGTTTGCGTGAAACGGGGAGGGGGCTTATGTGTATAGGTATAAAAAACATTTTTTTTAATGGAAATTTAACATAAGACCAGACTGTCGGTTAGAACGTTGTTCCGGCATACCCTTCAATTATCGACCCCGGTCTAACTCTCGTTCTTTCAGATATAACCCGAACCGTTTCGATTCTTCCTCGTACAGCAGTATCCTTCGCAAGGACACCCTGAAGCGCATGGACTCGCTGAACTCGTACGACACGGTACCCTTGAGGAGCCACAGGAGGTTCGATCGGTTCGACTCGTTGAGTAGGATAGATTCGTTAAGTCATAGATTAGAGACAATGAGCGTCAGGGATGGATTAGATAGTGACCTGACCGATGTTCAACGAAGGTAAGTTAACTAGTTTTTTTTTACTTAAAAAACGTTCCCAATAAAAGACCATAAAATGTAAATTATCAAAAAAAAAAAAAAATATTTTGGCGACGTTTCGCCTCTCTTTTGAGGCATTATCAAGTCTAAAATGAAAAAATACTTGTAATTTTTTTGTAAAAAGTTGTCACATGTAACAAAAAAATTTTTTTATATAAATTAAAAAACAGAGGTATAAAACAAAACATACAAAACAATTCAAAGAGTTAATGTACAGAAGTAATTAAAAGTTTGTTTATTATTATTATTTTTTTATATATAGAAATTTGAGAAATAATATTATGAAGGGCATACAGAGATGTTGGTACTTACCATAAATTGTAATTATATAATAAAGAAAATAATATTTAAATCTTTAGAAGGACACATGCTATGGAATGTTAAAAAATACCGTAAAATTGTCTCATTTAAACAACCGAAGTTTTATCTTTCAACATACATACTGAAATGTCTTTTTTTTTTGTGGCATCAAGTCTTAATTTATTCTTATGTTAATAAATGTAAGGAAATAAAACTATTAGTGCCATCTTTAAATTGTTGTAGGAAGTTGGTATAATAAATAAAAGAAAACGCATCCTTCAAAAAACATAAACATGATAATTAGAAAATTATAATTTCTTTTTTTTAAACACGTGTGGTATTCGGTAAGAAAATTTCACACCAACTTTGTGTTAAATAATAATCTTTTAAATTAATATTTGTAACTTTGACACGAGCTTTAAAATTTTACTATAAAATAAATATTTTCCATTTTACCAATTGTAGTTGCAAATATATGTAATTTTAGAGCTTATCATTGTTTATTCTTTTATATTATATATACCTTATATTACTACAGTTGGTAAAAATAGTTTATTTTAATTTTTTAGACCCATACCTTGCTTTCGTTTGCTCTTGATTTATGTCTAGTACTTCAGTCTTATGATATTATTTTACTATCTGTAGATGTATAAAATTGTCATTAAGTGTCTTAAAACCTTACATTATTTTATATTATGTTATGTCTGAAATACTACAACTGGTACAAAATAACAATTTTTTAAATTATGTATGCGAATGACAGACATGATGTTAAAACAAATTCAATGATTATGTCAAAAAATTTCCACTATAATTCGCTCCAGGGTACCCCAGGCAGGAGAAAAAAAAATTCCGATAAATACTTGTGTTGTCATGGTAATGCAACCAAAACTACACATACTACTACACTACACTTGATTGGTCAAAAACAGTGGTGTGGAATTTTCCCTATAATGTGGTAACTTAGTTGATATTAATTAAATAAATAAAATACTAATTAATTACTACGAACATTTATTGTAGGCACAGCGCAACGCAACAAGACCTGAGCCTTCTCCGCAAGAGCCCGCGTCTGCGCAGGCGCAACTCCTCGTCCCGTTTCGAGGACTCTCTTCCCATTCCGGTGCTGAAAGCCCGGTCTCCCGTGGCGAAGGAACTGAAGAACTCGATCCCGTTCAGTTCGCACAGGAGCGACGTGCAGAGGAGGTTGGAGGACAGGTGGCAGGTGAGGACTTGTCTTTATTATTTACGTACCGTGTCTAACTAATGGGTCAAAAATCCCGACGAAATAATATTTTTCTTGAAATAGTTTACTTTGCTCCAAAGTAACTGTTATTTTTTAATCTCTTATTTTCATTTATAGATACCCGCAGTACAAAAAAATATCCTTCATCCTGCAGAATCGCCCGGTAGGGGCAGCATCTTGACGCAGCTGGGCTCTATCAGGGCTCAGCTTCAACAGGAGCAACTCAGGATGGACGAGACACTGCGCAGACGCGGACTGGTCCGGACGAGGACCACGGAGGATTACTGACCCCACGGGTAGGCGCAGTAGTATTTTATAAGGAGACCTTTTAACTGCTCCACCCTGTACATATTCCAATAAATCTAAAATGGCCAGTTAAATATTTATAAAAATATACGCCTGTTTTTTCGCGTCAATTTAAAAGAGTTTTGATGATCGGTTTAGTATTTCCGAAGATTAGCCCTTACAAAGTTATAGAGTTTTTAATATAGCCAGCCCGTGCTATCTTCGTTAGGCGTTAATATTTAAACTTTTTTGTTTATTCATAGTAAAATATAGCCTAAAACACTCCTAAATAGTGTTGCTCTCTGATTGTGAAAGAATTTTTATGATTGGTTCAGTATTTCCGAAAATTAGCCCTTACAAACAAACAATCAAAGTTACAAACTTTACATCTTTATTTATAATATTAGTATAAATAAATATCGAAGAAAAAATCTACTTAAAATAAGTACATTCGTTGCTTTTTTTCTTTTATATTTTTATACAAAAAAGAAATCTGCATCCGCAGAAGAATCGAACCCGGGCCACCGCGTGACAGGCCAGCATTCTACCACTGGACCACCGGTGCTTATACACGTAGTTACAAACTTAACCTCTTTATAATATTAGTATAAAGTAAGCCCATTTTTAATCATAGAAATTGGGACAAATGGAAAAAAATGAAATAGGAGGAAATTGTTTTTATTTCTCTAAAATTTTTTGAAGAGCAAAAAAATCGGTCAATTCATTCATAAAGTTTATTTTTCATCTCCCAAATTTTGGAAGGGCAAAAGAAATAAAAGGTAGGTTTTCACCTTTTGTTTTCTTTCTTTACACCCAGTCCCACCAAAAATCGGGACATTTTAAAAAATCGGCGGGACGCGGGACAGTCCATCGAAAAGCTGGACTGTCCCGTCAAAATCAGGACGTATGGGCACTTTAGTATAGATAGATATACATTATGTCATTATTTTTCCCTGAAATCTTTGTTTAATCATTATAAAATATAGCCTATAGCACTCTAAATAGAGTAGCTTTCCAACTGTGAAAGAGTTTTTATGATCGGTTTAGTATTTCCGCAGATTAGCCCTTACAAAGTTATAGTTTATACAAGATAGCCGACCCATGCCTACTTCGTTGGGTGTTAATATTTGAACTTTTTGTTTAATTATAATAAAATATACCCTATAACACTCCTAAATAGTGTAGTTTTCTGGTTGTGAAAGAATTTGTATGATCGGTTCATTATTTCCCAAGATTACCGGCTACAAATAAACAAACTTTACCTCTTTATAATATACCGGGTGATGCATCGCCGGGCGGGACATAGGAAATCCCATGTAATTTTTAATGGGGTCAATTATTAGCTCCCCTAATTATTTTAGAGAAAAATTCTATTAAAGTTTATTGAAGAGCATGCAAATCTACGTCCATGGTATAAACTTTAGGTTTTTCGGTTAACCCGTTTGCTAGTTAGATGCTAATATATTTTTAAAAATTGTTACATCATTATCGCCTCATATTTATGAACAACAATAAAAATGCCAGTTAGCGTGACATTACGTTGTTATTTTGAGATTTAGTGCTTTATTATTATCATTATTAGTTTCGTTTAACTTAATTTGTTTGTATAAATACAACATCTTTTCACTGTACGATTTTTTGATAATAATAAAGCACTAAATTTCAAACAACAACGTAATGTCACGCTAACTGGTATTTTTATTGTTGTTCATAAATATGATGCGATAATAATGTAACAATTTTTAAAAATATATTAGCATCTAACTAGCAAACGGGTTAACCGAAAAATCTAA
>JACEGR010012239.1:0-12196 GCA_014170235.1 Listronotus bonariensis | reverse complement strand
GAAAGAAATACCTTTTATGGAAATGTATCCTCGAAAAATTCATTTAAATTGTAATACCTTTTAATTAAAGTTGTTTTAACATATTTTTAAATTTTTTTATGTTTATAATATTTTTTATAGAAGTAAATGATTAAATATCGTTTTTGATTGATAAATTATAGATTTTTTAATCATATTTGAATGCGGTATAAGTAGATCAATGCAGGAGTTATTTCTAAAATTAAATAAAAAATTTTCAATATAATTACATCAATATTTTTATACCGGGTGTTGCTCCATAAAGCGGGACATAGGGAATCCCATGTAAATTTTGAAGTGGTCCAATATTGGCTCCCTAATTATTTTAGAAGAAATATTATTAGGATTTTTAAAGAGCACGAAAAGTTGTGCCCAGTGTACAAATTTCAGTTCTTCTCAGTCCGCCAGCTAAGAGATAAATGCTAAAATAAGTTACGAATCTCCTATCTTTTACGCGCCCTGTATTATTAGTTTATAATAAAAACCAGACAAATTAATTAACCTCTTACTCTTAAGTTGTCAGATCAATGTCATATCATTTTTAAATAAAGAATTACTTAAATCAAGAAAAAATATATAAAATGGTTTTATCAGGAAAATAGTTATTGAAGATTAGCAGACATGTTTGCAGCCTATTTTCCCAATAGGCCAATACCAAGTAAATCGACAATAGAACGGACGATAAAAAATTTGAAACTACAGGCACAGTAATCAATAATTGCAAATGTGAAGAAAATCGACGTGAAAATCAGAGACAAATTGTACAAAACGATAGGGATTTAGACGTGATATTTTGTGTAGGAAGGAAACATTAGCACGAGACAACTGAAGGATATTACTGAACAAGACCATACCACAATATCTCAAATTTTAAAAAAGAATACCACGCTTACAAGTACGAAAAACACGAAGAATTAGGAGACGGAGACGAAATACGACGACAGGAATTTTGCTTTGAGATGATGGAGAGGACAAACACTGACAGAGGTTTTTATACAAAATATTTGCTTTACTGACGAATGCACTTTTACATTGAACAACGAACCCAACATTCAAAATTGCCGGTACTGGAGTAACGAAAACCAGAATTGATTTGTTGAGACAAGGGCTCAATATCCACAAAAATTAATGTTTTGGCGGGAATTTTCGGCCACCATATCCTTGGACCATTTTTCCTTGACCGAAATTTGAATGCGGAGTACTTTCTGGAACTTTTAGAGGAACACATTTTGCCTGCTTTGAACAACCTTGCTCGTGAAAATCAAGAAATTTGGTATCAAATGGATGGCTGCCCAGCAGACAGTTAGTACCAGAGCTGTGCGCGAATACTTGAACAACGCATTTAATAACGACATCATAGGCCCGAACCACGCAATATCTTGGCCAGCCAGGTCTCCGGATCTTTCGCCAAACGAATTTTTTCGTTGGGGACATTTAAAAACTAAGCTTTAAAACAATAAAGAATATGAAAATTTAGACCAGCTAAGGAATGCTATTTTCGCTGAATGTGCCAGAATATCGATGTACCAACTAGCCAACGTAAGAAATGAGTTTTATAATCGTTTGGGTTATTGTCTGGCAGTTAATAGAGGAATATTTAATTTGATAAATTGATTTCTAAATGTCGACAATTTTTTTTTATTGTCTTGCGTAACTGTAAGTGCATGTGATGGAATTATCTGTGAACTAAAATGAAATGCGTGAATTCTTTTGAAATTCCCGTATAAAATTGTTCACCTTTGGCATTGACATTATAAATGAATGATCTAAATTGACACTGATAAATCGATATGGTGTTTTTATTGTTGATTTCTAGAGTACAGTGTGCATAATGAGATACTACGTTGTATTTAAGCAGTTTACTCTTTACTGGTTGGTTGAAAAATGCTTAAATTTTGGGTGGAACTTATTGTGCTCTTCAATAAATCCTAATTGCATTTTTTTTTAATAATTAGGGGAGCCAATATTTGACTACTTCAAAATTTACATGGGTTTCCCTATGTCCCGCTCGACGGAGCAACACCCGGTATATTAAACAAACAGTTTCCAATATAATAAATAGATGTCAGTGTCAATATCTTATGTTTAATAAATAAAGGTTTGCAAGATTCCCTAGATTTGATTTATGCAATTTTTAAAGATTGTGCCAAAATCGTAAGTGTTACAGTCACGAAACCATAAAACCCATGATACATGTTTTGGGTATCGGATTGGGCGGGTTTCGTAACTGTAATCATCAATTTCATTACTGGGCCAGGGACTAGTAGTCTTATTGGCTTTTAACGGCCTAACGTGTTAATAAATAAATAAACAATATACCTCTAATATCCTATCTAATTCATGCCTATGCGATTCCTCCAGCTTCAACTTAAAAATTAACTAGTTCCTCATTCTTCTCCTCCCATAATTTTTGCTTAACGTCGGCAATCTTTTTCTCCGCTTTACTTTCAAGTTTCGCTTTGATATTTTCGCCTGAGCTCGATTCGCTGTCGCTTTCGAAAAGACTCTCGACTGTTTTCAATTCTAACTTTTCCAGACTCTTTGTGTCCTCGTCTGAATCTGAACCTAGAATTAAAACGTGCCTATTATCAAATTCTACTTACAAATAGACTTTTTTTAATCTTTGGACAAACCACGAAGGCTAAAAGCCAAAATACTAACGTACCGTGGGTGTCTTAAGCGAGGTAAAAGGGAGTTTGTTGACACGGGACTTAAATACTTGAAGATTTGGGGGAAGAAAAGACCTCCGCGAGCAGCAGGTTCCACAATCTAGAAACTCTAGGGATAAAAGAACGAACAAAGTGGGAAGTTCGGGGCCTGTCCAGTTGGACCGTACAGGCATGCATACGCGCGGAACCACGAATTTCTCTGTTGGGAATCGTAGTGGAGGAACTATACTGGATAATTCTTCAGAGCAGAAGCCATGGAAGTACCTATAAAAAGCGATAGATCCCCCACAGCCCGACGATGGGCAAGAGAGGGAAGCCTTTCTGTAAGTGAACGATCATTAATGAGACGAATAGCTCTTCTTTGAATAGAATCAAGAATGCTTAGGGTTGTGGGGGACGCCATGCCCCAGATATGAGAACAATATTCCAAGGGAGGTCGGATTTGGGACTCATATATAGGGTATAAATTAGAAGGGGAGAAATACTTTTGGCTCGAAAGAGGAATCCAAGCTTTTTTGAGGCTGCCGTGGCTATAGATACATTGTGTTTATGCCAGTTAAGGTTATTGTCAAATGTGACGCCGACAAGATTAAAGGTGTCTTTGCTCTGTAAAACTTGGCCGCTCATAAGTAGAGGATGAGTATTTAATGACTCTTTTCGCAAAGAACATGATTGTGTTTTGGATGCATTAAAATGGACGAGATTTTTAGCGCCCCACTTCAATATAAAATTAAGATCCTGCGAAAGAGATATCTGCATCGCTCTGCGTTTGTTTTCCAAGTCAGGTTTAGTAATGGGTTTAGGAACCTGAAAACTGGAGTGAAGGGTACTATCGTCGGTGAAACTATGAATGGAATTAGTTGTGGACGAGAGAAGGTCGTTGATGTGAAGAAGGAACAATGTTGGTGCCAGAACAGAGCCCTGAGAGACTCCAGCATTTACTTTTTTTTATCCTATACAGGGTGGACCAGGTTTTTCGTAACAAATTTCGACACTCGATGGGAATTTTTTTTTAAGAAAAAAATCTAAATAAACATATTTTCTTAATTGCTTTTTAAGATACGGGGTGATAAAGTTTAAGTTACTTTTTTAACCTTTTTCTCTTTCTTTAAAGTTTAAAAATTACATTGTCAAGTAGTATCAAAATGTCACCCTTAAGTTCCCATTTGCAAATCCATATACATACAAAATGAATATCCGCTATTTCTCGATTTGAAAATTTAAACGGCAATTTGACACTACTTGACACCATATTTGACAATGTAATGTTTAAATGTTAAGGTAAAGTAAAAGTAAAGGTAAAAAAGTACCACAGGGAAAAAAAGAAACTAAAAATAAATTACACTACTACTATTTTAACACCCCGTATCTTGGAAATAAATCAATTTAGGAAATATGTTTATTTAGATTTTTTTCATAAAAAAGGTTTCGCATTGACTGTCCAAGTTTGTCCCGAAAAACCTGGTCCACTCTGTATATGAAAAGAGGTTAGTTAGAAAGTAGATTCTTTTAAATGAAGAACTTTTTTTTGTTCTTCAAATTATCAAGTTTTTGCAGCCCCCAGGAAGTCATTCTGCCGGCGCCCATGACAGCCGAAATATTTAATAGTCCCACTTGATTAACCAGACGATCCAACAAGATAACAACAGTCAAGTTTTTTAATGTGTGTGTAGTGTGTAACATGAGTAATATTTTTTAAATTAAAAAGTATGTCATAACCAAGGTTAGTTTATATTTATAAGGTTGCGACATATCCTCAACTTTTAGGCGGTTCGAGGTCTGGGACGCAAGGAAGGGCACTCCACGGAGAAAAGTTGGCAAGACTGGGTAAAATAAAAGCTGATGATCAATCCAGTGGCGTCTAGAATTTGCACATTTCATTTTGCATTGTTTTGGAAGTAATATTTGTTGAAAGATGTAATTCTAAATGTTTTTTATTTAAAGTAAATGAATTTACAACTTAATAATAATTAAAAACTGTTGTATAAATGGTTGTTCTACTAATACAATAAACTGTATATCTCCGCCACTGAACAACATGGCCGAAAAATGGGAGATGTGACGTCATAACACGTCAAAGCAATATGGCCGTATGTCGCGACCCTATATAGACCGACTTTGGTCATAACGACTTTTTAAAATTTTGCTTTAGATATAAATTGGCTCTTTAAACTTTTTAATGGAAATATTGTATACAGGGTGGCCCATTTAAAAAACATATTTTTTGACGTAATGTCTTAAGAGATAATAAAAATATGATTAATAATTCAAGAACTACAGAACTGACCCGCCAAAATAATATTTTAATTTATTTTGTATGAAAAAAGTTAAAAAGTATACGTTAATAACTTGACACCTAGTATAAAATTTGTTCTGTTTACACCCCTAAACTTAAAAAAAAAAATCTTTATAGATAATAATTACATTAGTTTACCTACAGCCAAATTATGACTATACTTTTTTTAAATTAATTTTTGGTTGCTAAATGCAAAAATGTTGATAAAAATCTTTTTAACACGTAAGATTTACAACGTTGCCAAATTTACGTTTTCATTAGGGTAGGGAAATTATGCACCATCTGGCAACACCACATAGAATGTTTAGGACAGTGCTATAAATAAAGGAGACTAGTACCACATAAAAAGACAGCTAGTTACCTACCTCTATTTATTGTCAGTTTAGGGCTTGACAAAATCACTTGGTACTTTTATAAGTTTCAAATTCGATGCCGGTTCGGATACGGCCGTTACGGAAAATCTACTTTTAACCGGTGGCGGTACTTTTGAATTGGCCGCCGCTTCCGATTGTTTATCGCTTATATTCATGTCGTCTTCGCTCGAACTTTTGTCGGAGAATGTTATGCCCACGTCCGTGGTGTTATTGTCCAAATTGAATCTCACGCTCTTCTTGTCGTCGTCATCCTTGTCAGATTTGTCATTTAGTGAAACCTGTGTACAAATATTTATTGGTAGCAATTATACAGGGTGTTCCGAAATTTATGCATCAAAATTCAATGGTATATTCTACGACGCTTCCTTTTGGAGATACATGGTGTTGAAATTCTAAGAAAAAGAACATTTTTATTATACTTTTTAAACCTCTCGAGATATTTAATTGGTATTTAGTACATTGCTTAACAGCAGCAAGAGACGTTAATTTTTATGTAAAATATTTAAAAAAATACCAGTGGCTTCCGTACCATTTTTTTTTTATCTTTGAACAAACCATGAAGATTAAAAGCCTAAATACTAACGTACCGTGGGTGTCTTAAGCGAGGTAAGAGGAAGTTTGTTAACACGGGACTTAAAAACTTGAAGATTTGGGGAGGAAGGAAAGACCTCCGCGGCAGTAGGTTCCACAATCTTGAAACTCTAGGGATAAAAGAACGAACAAAGTGGGAAGTTCGGGGCCTGTCCACTTGGATCGTATAGGGATGCATACGCGCGGAACCACGAGTTTCTCTGGTGGGAACCATGAGTGGAGGAACTATACTGGACAATTCTTCATGGAAATACCTATAAAAAGCGATAAATCCCCCACAGCCCGACGATGGGCAAGAGAGGGAAGCCTTTCTGTAAGTGAAGGATCATTAATGAGACGAATTGCTCTTCTTTGAATGGAATCAAGAATGCTTAGGGTTGTGGGGGATGCCATGCCCCAGATATGAGAACAATATTCCAAGGGAGGTCGGATTAGGGACACATACAAAGTGTATAAATTAGAAGGGGAGAATTACTTTTTGGCTCGAAAGAGAAATCCAAGCTTTTTGGAATCTGCCGTGGCTATAGATACAATGTGTTTATGCCAGTTAAGGTTACTTTCAAATGTGACGCCCACATGATTGAAGGTATCTTTGCTCTGTAAAACTTGACCGCTCATAAGTAGAGGATAAGTATTTGATGACTCTTTTCGCGACAAAGAACATGATTGTGTTTTGGATGCATTAAAATGGACGAGATTTTTGGCGCCCCAATCTAATATTAAATTAAGATCCTGCGAAAGAGATATCTGCATCGCTTTGCGTTTGTTTTCCAAATCAGGTTTAGTGATGGGTTTAGCAACCTGAAAACTGGAGTGAAGGGTACTATCGTCGGCGAAACTATGAATGGAATTAGTTGTGGACGAGAGAAGGCCGTTGATGTGAAGAAGATACAATGTTGGTGCCAGAACTGAGCCTTGAGGGACTCCAGCATTTATGTTAGGAAAAAGCAGTTGCGCACCGTTTTTTTCTTAAAAAATGTCTGCTGCTGCTGTTAAGCAATATACTAAATACCAATTATACATCTTAAGTGGTTTAAAAATTACAATGAAAAAATGTTCTTTCTTTCTTCGGATTTCAACACCCTGTATCTTTAAAAGGAAGCGTTTCCGGACATATGTTTATCTAGAAAACTAGGGCTTATTTTTGACGTAGAATATGTCCTTGACATTTGATGCATGAATTTCGGAGCACCCTGTATATATTATTTAATATACAGGGTGTTTCAGAATAGGATACTGGGACCTGATTTTCGACTTAAACATTTTTGATGGAAAAGGTGTAATTTTTTTTTGTTTCCCTCTTTCTATTACACTCCAAGTCGGCAATTTAAAAAGAGAGAAGAATTTTCTCTTGAGGAGATTTTTATTTTCTTACCGTCGATAATCAGGCATCTGATCCCAAAAGAGTAAATCCTTGGTTGACTTTACGATAAAAGTGTAAATTAATAATAAATCTTTGTCCGAAATGTTAATACAGGTTGGTAAAGTTAAAAGATTTTTATTTATATTTGTAATATCAGACTAATTAACACAACACAATATTTTTTTAAATCTAGAAAACTAAAATTATTATTTAATAAGCAAATAAAAATACCAACCTTGTCAAAATCCATACTTCTTGAATGCTCTATACTTCTGTCTCTTAAAATACTTCTAGGTAAATCCAGTCCGTCAGTCTTGAGACCAGGACTGGCAACCGGTTCATTTTTCCGAGTGTTGGACTTAAGAAACATTGCACCACCACCTGTAACCTAGAAATACAGGTTAAGCTATTTTATATGGTACATTGGCGAGTAAAGCATCGACAAAGTGGGACTGATGCCCCTCCTCTCATTGCACGTTACAGAATTTGTTTTGATATGTACGCATTTCTCACGACTTCTTATTACACTCTAAACCTTTGCTGGTAAACAGATACAATAGTTAAAATAATAAATAATAGTTTAAAAAAATAAAAACACGCTTTATATGCAACCGAACTAAAAATTAGAAAATAATTTTTCATTAAGAGTTTGTATTACAGTAATAAAAGGTCAAACAATGAATCATAATTATATACCTCAAAATAGAATTATAATAAAATTTAAGATAATAACAGAATTATTCACTTCAGAATAAAAGCGTGGGGTGCTTAATATATTAAATGTTATAATTATTTCATTTGTAAATATCTATGAGGGAAAAGTTATAAAAAATAGTAAAATGCACCCTACGCTTTTACTCTAAAGTGAATTATTCTGTTATTATCTTAAATTTTATTATAATTCTATTTTTTTGAGGTATATAATTATGATTTATTGTTTGACCTTTATTACTGTAATACAAACTCTTTGTAATGAAAAATTATTTTCTAATTTTTAGTTCGGTTGCATATAAAAACGTGTTTTTTTAGTTTTTTTAAACTATTATTTATTTTTCATTTTTTAGTTCGATATATCAATTAGTTTTCTGCGGACATGTGATATTGAAATGTTTCACGAACTATTTCGTAATCTAATCATTTCATTTAAAGCTTCACTGTTGCATGGGGTTTCAGAACGCAACTACTCCGAACAAGTTTCTGTTAGCCTTATGCTGAGAGTACGCCCGAAACTGCACGCATGCGCAGATCGCGCACTAGCTCTTTCTCTGTTACTCTCCTACAGAAAATCTATAAAGGAATTTAGTTATCCTGGCGATCCTAATCAGGATAACGGGGTACTGTTTGCAGATTATTGCATTGTCATGGGTCCTTGATACGTGTGCAAAGTTTCAAAGAAATCGAATCGCTGGAAGTTGGTGAAAAATAATCTTAAAGATTCCGTTACATACATACATACATACATACATACATACAACCCAAGCTAATAAAAGCGTGTTAAAAATGTACACTACTAAACAAAAAATTAATATTATTAAATGGTATTCTCGTGCGGATAGTGCCCAAGAAGTCGGATAGTGCGTCAAAGCGTAAACAAAACCCCGCATGAGGTGTATACTTCGGTCCGTTTTATATTTGCAATACACTTGTCGCGTTGTCGAAAGAGGAGGAAAGCGACTCGCGCCAGCGGTTAATTTATCTGCTAGATTTTCCATTGGGAATTTTACAAATAAGGAATAGAAATGAGAAAAATGATTTCAATAATAGTAATATGTTTTTTATGTTTTGTTATTTATTTTTGGTGAAGTGGCACTTCACTTACTACACCTGAATAGCCGCCACTGACTTACTTTAAGGAGAAGAAATGAAAGTGTTGTATTTTGTGCACACTTTAATAAAATACTAAAGTTTGCATGAAATACAACAGTTTTATTTTTTTTCCTTATAATTATACATGCACACAGCCATAGCTCTTCGATATAACTTACTTTAAGCTCCAGCTTTTCCAGAGCCCTGGGATGCTTGTCAAACACCCCCACATCTTTATTTTCCTCATCAAAGCTGCTAAATTTATGAATAAATTTATTATTTCCCATGAGAATATCTTCTGATCTTTGCTTCAGTAATTTGGATTCATGCTTTGGACTATGCGCAGGGCTGATTTTCAACGGAGATAACCTGACGTCTCGTTTTCTAGCCCCCAAAGATAGTGGTTGTAGTTTTTGTAGATTGCCAGGAACACTTTCTTCGAAACTCTTTAATTCGTCTTCTTTTGCATAGGTAGCGTCTTCAGTTGCTTCATTAATTGATAAGGATTGACTTTCTCAGTTCTGGCTTTCTTCACTAAATTTCGATAGATTTCATCTAGAGGATGTTCCCATTGCGTTTTCTTCGTTATTTGATTATAATAGTAGTATCTTTTTGATTTATCATCGTAACTAAAAATTAAATAATAAATAATTGCATACATAATTTTTACATCCATGGTGGTGGTGGTCCATTAAAGAATAAATTGTTTTGAGGAATCCAAAATTAAAAAGTTTTTCATATGGTTTAACATTTTGAATGTGTTGAGCAAATATAGGTTTGTACTATATACTCTAATTTATATTAGGTTATGCATATTAAGCAACTCTTCTCCGACTAAGGCCACAGACATAAGCTATGGGGACAGTTTTCAGACACGACACATATAAAGTTGACCAATTAAAACACGTTCCACAATTCACATTTAGTAAGTATATAAACTAAACTTTACGCGAGTCAGCCGGCGTTCGATAGGCCAACTTTGCGCCATTGAAAGTGAAATCTGTCCGCGCAGCGTATGTCTATCTGTGCTAAGACCAATAAGTACTTCCAAGACTCGTTGAGCTTTGCCTTTTAAATTTTACATTATATATTTTTTGTAAACTTATTCTTTTATTTTTCTCTAAACTTAGATACTTGTTGGTAAAATTAAAAATATTTTATTTGTTACTATGAAATATGTATGTAAATAACTATAGTTTAGTCATATCTTGTTTAATTTAGGAAGCTGTATAAATCTATGCCATAATAATTATATTTTAGCCTTAGTTTTTGTTTTATAAATCATTTTTTATACTGTTAGTTGGTCACTGTATGCAGAGTGTCGCAACTTTATTTCTACGCAAAATAACTTGGCCTCTGTACAAGATACAGATATTGTTTTATGTATAAATAAAGTTGGGATACCCTGCATATACAGTGTGGTCTATGTATTGTGCAAGATATATTCAGTTTTAAATTTGCCAAAAAAGGTATTATTATATAATTTGGTGCATGGTCTTGGCAGTATACTCTTTTTAACGACGCAATAATATTTTATTTCTAATAATAGGCACCTATTAAAAAACAAAAGTCTGTAACTCATTATTTAACCCCATTTTTTATCACTTAAAAAAAACTTTTTCCTTTTAAAATTAGGGTTAGACTTTAAGGCAATTTTTAATTTTTTGTCTCACTTTGTATAACACTTAGATTTTTATCAAAACTATCCTTCTGCTGCTAATATAGTTTATAACCATGCAGCAACTAACGTAAAGCTCACAAATTGAACCACACTGTATATGTGTATAAATATTGGTATTTATTTTTACTTTCCTAATTTGTTATTTAAAAATAGTTACCATCACTTGTACTGTAAATATTGCCAAATTTTTCTATTCTTGATAAACATATTTACAAGAAACGCTTTAAATTGACTGATTGTTGTAAGTTTTTATTTTTTTGTTTTTGTTTATTTAAATATTAATGTTATCTGTCATCATATAAACTAAGATTTTTATTATATACTATTAATAAGTTATCTTGTTTTATTTATTTTTAACACGCTTTTATTAACTTGGGTTGTAACTATCCATCTATCTATCTATCTATCTATGTAACGGAATCTTTGAGCCTAATTTTAACCAACTTCCAGCTATTCGATTTCTTTGAAACTTTGCACACGTGTCAAGGACCGATGAAGATGCAATAATTTAAAAACAGTATCCCGTTATCTTTTTTGAATCGCCAGGAAAAAAAAATTCCATTATATTATAAAAACAACACCTAGGATGCCATCTGTTGGCAACATTTCAAACTTTGCTATTAAATGAAGAAGAAATTTTTTAGTTTTTACACAATTTAGTTAGTTGCACCATGAGTGTTTAATTTTTATGAAAAATAAAAATATAGGGTTAGTTGCACCATTAGTTCAAGGATTAAATAATAAAAATTACATTATGTGTAATGTATACATAATACATAATGTGCAATTAATAAAAATTAACATTCTTTTTTTGGATCGCCAGGAAAAAAATTTTCCTTTATATTATAAAAATATAAAAACAACACCTAGGTTGCCACCTGTTGGCAAAATTTCAAACTTTGCTACTTAATGAAGAAGAAATTTTTTAGTGAGTTGCAATCTGTTGGAAAAATTTTAAAATGTGCCACTCTTGTTCATTAAAAAATTTTTCGCCATTTTGTCAAGAGTAGCAGAAACTAAAAAATGAAAAATAATTAATAGTTTAAAAACTAAAAAACACGCTTTTATATGCAACCGAACTAAAAATTAGAAAATAATTTTTCATTACAAAGAGTTTGTCACTTCAGAATAAAAGCGTGGGGTGCATTTTACTATTTTTTCATAACTTTTCCCTCATAGATATTTGCAAATAGAATAATTATAACATTTAATATATTAAGCACCCCACGCTTTTATTCTGAAGTGACAAACTCTTTGTAATGAAAAATTATTTTCTAATTTTTAGTTCGGTTGCATATAAAAGCGTGTTTTTAGTTTTTTAAACTATTAATTATTTAAATTAGTATTTTAAACTGTTTGTACAGTAGCAAATTTATTATAGATTTGCTGTTAACAAAG
>JACEGR010012238.1:0-12196 GCA_014170235.1 Listronotus bonariensis | reverse complement strand
AGAATGTAATAAAACACAGATTTTACTTTCAGTTATTTTGTCACATATTTATATTGCTTTGTGTTACTGCAGTTTCGACATACTATGTCATTTTCAAACGAGTTTTTAAAAGTGAATGAATTACAAAAGTGCATGAATTTATACCTTATACCTAAATTTAACATCTGGTTTATCCTTTACAATTGTTAGGTCCTATTTCTATTGTTACAAGTATACTGCTATAATAAACTTTTACAGTTAGTCAGAAAATATTAAATAAGTGGGAATTTTTATGTCTGTTTGCAGATTAAGAAGGTTTACATTACTATTTTTATTGTGTTTATAATTTTCTATGTTCTCTAATATATCTAATTTTTACTTTTTTGTTCTAAGTGTAAAATTTGTATACTATCTATATTAGGAAAAGGATGACCAGAGTCTAGAAAATGGTTTGCAAAATTTGAATTTCTTTTGCCTAATCTAAATGATGCGTAGTGTTCTTTAAATCTTTTTCGAAGCTTCGGCCTGTTTGTCCTATGTAGCAGCTATTGCACTCTGAACATTCTAGCTATAAGCTCCAGATTTTTATGTTTATTAGTCTTGTCTTTTACGTTAAAAAGGTGGTTGGATAATTTATGTGATGGTTTAAATGCTATTTTCATATTATTTTATTTAAAATATTTGCTATTTTGTCAGATATAGGTCCAAAATATGTAAGGGTTGTGTATTTTTGTACTCGAGTTGGATGATTTTATTTTGGGTATATTTTTACTTATTGTATTTAATTTCTGTTTTTGTTAATTAGGTTATTAATGTGTTTAGTTTTGTAGCCGTTATTTATGGCAATCGATCTGATGGTATTTAGTTCTTTGTTTAATTTGTCTTGTTCAAGTGGGATGGCAAAGGCTCGGTGAACCATAGATCTATATGCTGAAAATTTGTGGCTATTTGGGTGATTAAGAGTTACTAGGAATGGTTGTATCTGAAAATGTGGGTTTTCTATAAATATCAAATTTTAATTTATTATCAAGTTTTGTTATGCTTATATCTCAAGAAATTAATACAGTTATTTTCTTCTTTTTCTACTGTAAATTTTATTTGTGGGCGAATGGAATTTAGGTGGTTTAATGTAGTTGTAACTCTTCATCAGTTCCGGTAGCAAACAAGTACATCATCCACGTATCTATACCAAAAATGTATGTGCTTTGCTAAACACATACATTTTTGGTATAGATACGTGGATGATATCCTTGTTTGCTTTACCGGAACTGATGAAGAGTTACAACTTACATTAAACCACCTAAATTCCATTCACCCACAAATAAAATTTACAGTAGAAAAAGAAGAAAATAACTGTATTAATTTCTTAGATATAAGCATAACAAAATTTGATAATAAATTAAAATTTGATATTTATAGAAAACCCACATTTTCAGATACAACCATTCCTAGTAACTCTAATCACCCAAATAGCCACAAATTTTCAGCATATAGATCTATGGTTCACCGAGCCTTTGCCATCCCACTTGAACAAGACAAATTAAACAAAGAACTAAATACCATCAGATCGATTGCCATAAATAACGGCTACAAAATTAAACACATTAATAACCTAATTAACAAAAAACAGAAATTAAATACAATAAGTAAAATATACCCAAAAATAAAATCATCCAACTCGGACAAAAATACACAACCCTTACATATTTTGGACCTATATCTGACAAAATAGCAAATATTTTAAGTAAAAATAATATGAAAATAGCATTTAAACCATCACATAAATTATCCAACCACCTTTTTAACGTAAAAGACAAGACTAATAAACATAAAAATCTGGAGTTTATAAGCTAGAATGTTCAGAGTGCAATAGCTGCTACATAGGACAAACAGGCCGAAGCTTCGAAAAAAGATTTAAAGAACACTACGCATCATTTAGATTAGGCAAAAGAAATTCAAATTTTGCAAACCATTTTCTAGACTCTGGTCATCCTTTCCCTAATATAGATAGTATACAAATTTTACACTTAGAACAAAAAAGTAAAAAATTAGATATATTAGAGAACATAGAAATTTATAAACACAATAAAAATAGTAATGTAAACCTTCTTAATCTGCAAACAGACATAAAAATTCCCACTTATTTAATATTTTCGACTAACTGTAAAAGTTTATTATAGCAGTATACTTGTAACAATAGAAATAGGACCTAACAATTGTAAAGGATAAACCAGATGTTAAATTTAGGGTATAAGGTATAAATTTATGCACTTTTTGTAATTCATTCACTTTTAAAAAGTCGTTTGAAAATGACATAGTATGTCGAAACTGCAGTAACGCAAAAAGCAATATAAAAATATGTGACAAAATAACAAAGTAAAATTTGTGTTTTTATTACATTCTACGTAAAAATGTATTGTCACAAAGTAACGGACAACTCAATAGATTCTTTGAATCTTGAATGATTCAATTAAATCTAATTGCAAAATTAACAAACTATCCGTTCAGGTAAAAACAAACAGGTACCTGTCCTGTAAAATAAATATTGTCACTGACATTATGAAAAGTGTCAATAAATTAGTGATAGTCACTATTTGAAAAAAGAAACCAATTGTTAAAAGACCCTGTAGACAAAAAAAAAAATAATAAAAAAAGAAAAAATACCACTGCTACTACTGCTACTTTTCTACAAAAATAATAATAAGAAAAGTGACATTTTTTTGTTAGGGGCTGTACCAAACGGTCTTTAACGAAAGTGACTAATAGTGGATAAGTCTTATCTTTTTTTTATTTAATTAAATATTATTATCATTTCTTATGTATTATTAAATATTCTAATTTTAAATTTTATTACTGTATTTAGGCATATATTTAATTTTATAAAATAAATTCTGCTGCGGTTCTTAGTTACGATAAATGTGAAAAAGCTGTCATATCAACAAAAATAATAGAAGAGACTTCAAACTTGGCAATTGTGATCAGGGTCGAGAAATCTAAAAAAGGTATCAGTTGACCCCTCTTTCTATTTAAGATTTTGGGGGTAAGTCTCATCCCTACTAGAGGGTTGCAGTTCGGAAGTAAAAATGACACAAAATGTTTCCCCTAAAATCAAAAACTGACGTGTCCGTTTTCCTTATATAACCTGGAGTGCCCAAAAATTAGCCCTGTTTCGTTTTTAAATGGCCACTTTGTATTTATTATAATAGTTTTTTTATTTATTCTAAATAATTCATAGTAAAATATATAAATAATAATGTTTCTTTAATAACATTTTGTAGTTGTCCCACCAGTCACAATTAAAAGCAAAAAAATATTGCTTTTACGTGGGTAATCAGTCTAATTCTTTATAATAATAAATGTATATAGGATAAATTTTATATTGAAAAGTAAATATTTCTTAAAAGTACAGTTGCCGAACAGAAAATCGACTTTAAGTAGGACACGGTAAGAGAGAAGGATTTTTGATGTTCTACCAGTCACACTCGGTCAAGTGATAATTTCGAGAAACTTAGAACGTAATCGAGGTTTTACAGAGAGATGTTGCTTATTAGCTATTATATTATAATATAAGATAAATTTGATTGTAGTATAGGTCTTAATCACAATATTATGGCTTATTATTAGTAAAATTCCAGAGTCAAATGTCCCACCAGTCACTATAGAATGCCCCTTTACTAACAGATGTATTTTAAAGTAAGTCTATTAAGAAAAACAACGTTTATTAAATTGTTCCTAGCCTAATTACATATAACAAAAAGCAAACAATGTTTTATGTGTTTAGTACATACATCCGAAAAAGAGAACGAAATAAAACAGAGAAGAACATTCAGCTATCTATGCACGGACGATATGCCACGAATGGCCGCGATAAAATGTCTGAAAATGTCCATAATGCGATCATTGTAGGTGTTAACGGTCCGGAAGATAATACAAAAGGAAAATATGAGGGCGGTTTCACAAAAGCGACGCGCGATCCGTAGGATCAACTCCAAATTTAAATTTATCGAAGTGGTTATCTTTGCGTTCTCCTGTGTATTCGAGTTAAATAAAAGGAAATGTGGATGTATGTGGGATAAAAACGAATATTTGTTTTATTCCAGAAACTTTACAATTTATTTATTATAAAACGAAATTTTTTTGTTCTGCAAAATTAGGAAAACTTATATTAACCTACATTCATTAATGTTGTAAATATAGGTATTTAGCCCAGAAATAAATATTAAAAGAAAACAGTGAGTAGTTGTAGCTCCATTACCTATATACAGGGTATCTCACGACGAAATCTACGACAATTTGCGGGGACAAATATTGCGCGACGGCAATCCGTCGCAACGACAATTCGATGCATTTAAAATACGACACAGACAAAATTGGTCGCAAAATAAAACAAATGAAATAAAACAATATGTTTGTAAAAGAATGTATAAACTAACTAACCAGCATTTTTATATGTATATTATTTAGCCGTTGGTTGATGTTGTTGAATACTATACAGGGTGTTTCCGATCTTCGGGCACAAATTTTTAAATATATTTCTGATTATTACAACGATATTTCTCATTGTTAGCGTCGAATTCTGATGCGTCGAGTTGCAATGCGACAAATTGTTGTAAATACTGGACACATATAAATTTATTTATACTAAAGTTTGACCTCAAAAATTCTTTTAACAAAATTTAAAAAGGTGGCAGATCTACCACAATCTTTAACTTAAAACAAAACTATAAAATAAACCATAAATAAAGTTTAAAATATAGAAATTTAACTTTTAAAAAACGAAATATTACCATATTTTCTTAACTTATTTTATAGGGTTATAACTTTTTAGTTTATAAAAAGCTTCAAAATAAAAAAAAACAATTTTATTTTAAGACGGTTCGCCTCGCCTCTAAATGGAAATTTCCAAAATTACCATTAAAAATATATCTAAAACACTGGCGAGCCAAATCAGGAATTTTGATAATTTTCAAAAAACCGCCATTTTGTGGTAGGTAAAGGTATTGACTTTATATTCTAGGGTTGTAAACTACTTATCAGGAGCTTTAAAATGATGTGCCACAAGACTCCCCTTTCCATTTTTTTTCAAAATGGCGCCCAGCTGTCAGTTTGACATCTATATCTAGTATTTCTTGTCTAAAATTTGGTTTGTGTTGTCTTACCAAAGTCCTCAAATTGTAATGAAAAAATACCAAACAATTCACAAGTTAGTAGGGGAGTCCTGAATTTTGATAAGCACAGTATAGGCAATGCGTGGAAAAATGGGTGACTAATAGTGGTTGTTTTGTTACTGCATTATTGACCGATATACCATAAACTAATGCTTATACAGTATAAGCTAATAAAATAATATGGTATTTATGATATTAAGATGTAATGGTATGGTGGTGGTGGTGGTAATATGGTATTTATGATATTAAGATGTTTTGTTATAAAAAATATTTACATATCTTTGAAGGCAAAGTATAACATAATTTCTGTTATTCGTTCAAAACATTGCATAAATGTAAAAGTGTGATATACCGTTACATTACAATTTAAATACGAGTTATTAAGCCCAAAACCAAATATTCCTTCTATTTAAAAATACAAAGTTGATGATGGTGGCTTAAAGACGAAACATCAGATCTTTAATTTAGTGACATCATTTAAAAGAACAGAAAAAGTGTCAAAGTTAATGTGTCGTTGGTTTTAAAATATCTCCTTATATAAACCGAGAAAAAAATAAAAACTGTTGCGCAAAATTTCGGATAATTCAGTAAAGGTTGCAAATTTTTAAATTTTTAAAGCGGAATATTGTTAAGCATAAAAAGCGCAACTTTGCTCCAATTTTACCAACTCTCTATCTCTTATAATTACCGAGATGCATCAATTTGTAACACCCTGTTTACACTGGAACATAGTTCAATATATATTTTAAGATATTTTTAGTATTTAATTACTACCACTGTTCAAGTTCTTAAAAGAATCATAAAAAGAAAGTATTATAATGCATTTTAATAGAAACCTTCTTGTGCTTATCAAGATTTATCAGCAATTCTTATAATGCCCACATTCAATTGTTTGGCACGTGAATATTTCAAGGCGTTTCACACGGAACTGCAGATCGCGCAGATAAATCATAGTAGCCGTGGCCTTTAGACGCAAATGATGCGGATAATGCGCCTAATAAATAAAAATTTCAAATAAAGACATTAAAACAAAGGCCTGCTCAATGTAAAATAAGCATAATGTTGCTGGCTATACAGTTGGTAAAGAACAAGGTTGCAAGATTGCCAGTAAAGAATTGTTTTTACATATTTTTGTGACTGGGTTATTTTATTTATTTTTTGAAATGTTACAGTTAAAAGTGTATTTCTTTCTAAGCTACAGTTGTTAGACCTATAAAGAGAGATACTACAGCTTCACAAGCTTTGTTAAAAAAATTAAATATAAATATTAAATAGTGTAATATTAGGAGTAATTTTAAGAAACCAAAAATATATTAAAAGATACTTCTTACTACTTTTACTTAAATAAGCGTTTTCTAAATTTTAAAGTTTTTGCAAATTTTAACTCTGTAATATTGTTATGACTTCCAAACGCTCCAGTGAAACACAAAACAACCATAAAATGTGTTGCATGAATTTGTTATAGTATGACTTTTAACAGACTATACATTCTAAATGACTTGCCCATAACCAGTGGCGTACTAGAAGTGTTGGGTCCGGGGCGGAAAGTTAAGTCAGCCCATACCATTTTTCAAGAAATAATAAAAAAAGTGAAGAGAAAAAAAGAACAAAGGTCTCCCTCAAAATGGGGCCCTCCTACTGTAACATGATATACTTTTTTTTCCAGTATTAATAATAATATGGGGTCGGAGCTATGGGACACGTCGTATAGGATGTTTGAGAATAACAATATAATACTAATAAAAATAGAAAATTAAAAAAAAAACATATTTTACAAAAGTTTTGCACTAATTGTACAAAGACATTTAACTTTCACAAAATTATTTAAAATATTTAAATTTATACAAATATCTGCTAAAGATAATTTAAAGCCGGGCTAAAAATAAAGATAAAAATAACCCCATAAATCATATTTGCCAATTAAGGGAGCTTGAAATTAGTTTATCGATTATATTAATAAAAAGGCAATTATACCAATTTGGCAACATGGTATTCTTAATGGCGATGGTTCCGCGACGCGCCCAACCTCCTTCGACCACCTGAGAGGTGCCGCTCGGCTAAGAAATGCAGCTTGCCGAGAGGCGCATTACAAGATTTAAAGTGGACAATATTTACGAGCCTCCTTTACATAAAACATAGACATGGCTGGGCTGAGTGCAGCGCACTCTGTCGGTAGTCAGTGGCGTTCGAACATATGTCAATAGTATTAGTAAAATATTCCATTTGACCATTTAAAAATAGTTTTTGTGATATTTATTAAATAAGGCCCGGTTTTCAATTTATTAGCCACAGTGACTTATTTCAATATTTAACTTAAAAATATATAAAATATATATATATATATATATATATATATATATATATATATATATATATATATATATATATATATATATATATATATATATATATATATATATACATTATTAACTGCTCCATTCAAAACTGTATTTATTTTTGTTTAATCATTGACTTCACTTTGGAATGTAAATTACTCCACTTTAACAGTCGCACCTGGGGTCAGTGACTGACTCCACAATAGTTTTTTTGCTATAACTTATTACATTTTAAAAATATTTTAATATTGTTTTATGACTTTTATACATGATGATTCTTTAGAAGTGTCTTTATGCTAAAATTAAAAGACTTTTTCAAATAGTGCCGGCTTGAACAACGTTTTTAGGATGGGTTGCATGGCCAGTATGGCTCTTTAATAAAGGGTTTGCAACTAATAGCGTTTGTAAGAGGTTTGTTCCAGCAGAATGTTAGAAACATGTTAGCAACAATAGTAAAGCGCAGAAATTGTTACAAACGTTAGTCGGAAATGTTGGCAACAGTTTTCTGCTGGAACGAAAAATAAATAAGGTGTGCATACTGCTTATACGTCAATACAAGAAAGGTTATGTTAAAAATGTCAGTAATGTTTAAAGAAAGTTTGCAAACTTTTCAAATAGTTTCCAACATGCTTCCAACATCTTAAAACTACTGCTGGAACAACAAACAATTGTATAATGTTACAAACATATGGCACTGCTGGAAAGGCAAATATGACGTGTGCAGTATCCAAACGGTTGCAAACATTTCTGACAGCCTACTGAAACAAACCTAATATAACCAATGGATTTCTAATAGTATATTACATTACAAGTGTGGAAAATAACTAATTTCACACGAGTGGGAATATTGTAGCACGAGGCGTTAGCCGAGTGCGACAAACCCACGAGTGTAAGAAAGTCATTTTCACACGAGTACTGTACACTATTTTTCCTACGACCACAAATTATTCACCAAAAAAAAAAATAAATTAAAGTTTGTCTGTTCAGAAAAAATAAAAAACAATTGAGAACTTTGCAACACTAGGGTGATATTTACTTTGCAACACTAGTGTGATATATACTTTTCCTCACTACTATATTATACTGTTTTGACAATATTTTTACATCGAAAATCACCTACCTAGAAGCATTATATAACTTTTATCATTTTGGAATTTAAAAAGGCCTTCACTTAATAAAAATTGTATGGTTTTGTTAGGTAATAACGCTAATAGTTTAATACGGTTTTCTGCTATTATAAAGGTTTTTAAAAATTATCGATTCTTACATATTTTAGACACTCTTCTAAATAACACGTAAGTGGTGCATATTCAAAATATTCCGTTTTTTAAAAAATATCAGTAAATAAACTTACGGGACCGGGGAGTGAAAAGGGGTGCTGGGTGGGGTAAAATTGGTAAAACGAGTTAATGAAACTGAACATCACATGTAAAATTAAGTAAAAATAACAGTTTTTCCTCATATTTTTAAGAAAAAATATAAAAAATATGAAAATTGTAAATGCATAACCTAAAGTCCTTAAAGTAAGGAAAAAACGACTACCAAACGTCAGTTACCATGCAAAATATGGAAAGCATTTGGCAACGTCGGAAGGGTCTGATTCTATTTATGAATGGATAAAAGAAAGTGGATTCATAAAGTGTGTATTAGCCTTAGGTTTAATTAGGGATTAAAAAAAAGATTAAACTAGTTGTTTGAGTACACGAAGAAAGAGAGGAAGGAATTTGATCTATAGGCTTTTTTCTCTGGCGCTTTAGGTCGAACGGTCAAGCGGCAAGGCTGCCTCTATGAAGTACGTGCTCAAAGGTAAAAGGGAGATTTTAAATTTGATCTAATTACCTGACAACACTGTGCCAGTCAGTGAAAGTTGTTTTTGTGGTTATGTCTATTTTTGTTTATGTTTTTATTTTTTCGTAAATTTTAATAAATATAAAATAAGATGATTTTCGCTAATTTGGGTTCTACCGTTTAAGGTAAATAAAAAGTTTTTTTTACTGTCACTACAATAAATATGTCACTTGCAAAACCAATAGCAGTTTTTAGAATGACATCATAATATGTATCACACCAGTGTTGTAAAGTACTTTGCAACACTAGTGCTGTAAAGTACTTTGCAACACTAGTGTGATATAAGGCATTTTTATACATGAAAACAGTGTGCTATTTGCTATTTTCACAAGTGGTCGTAGGAAAAAATATTTCACATGAAGTGAAGCGGCTTGCCCAAAAAAGGCACATTAGGAATTGGTTAATTTGCTTTTGGGGAAAATAAGACCTTAGCAAGGTATCTTAAAAAAAAATTGTCCAATTTTCTTGTTGTCCAGCCTTATGATATAAAAATAAAGACCAATACACTAAAAATTATTCTATACTATGTATAAGTAAACTAAAGCCGGAATTGATACCTTTGATAAATGTGTTAGGGCATACATTTTAATAATATAATACACTCTGTGTATTATATTATTAAAAAAATATTTTTAGGGATACAAAAAGAAAAAAAAATAAGCATTTGTATTTAAAATAAAAAGTAATAATACTTCTGGTTAAACCAAAAGTGAAGTTGAGGTTCTGATAATATCAAAAAAGTTAATTTATACCATAATTATATCGTATAATTTTTATTAAAGGTAAAAAAACTTGAGTTGTAACAACATCCTGTGTCACTCGGTATATGTGTCCCGTCCTAAATAATCCGCATATCTTAATAATAATTTGACTAATAAGCTCTAAGTTAGTTTGGTATAAGTTTTTGTTTATACGAACCTAATTTAAAACTATTTTCTTTATATTTAGTTTAAGTTTTACAATAAAGTCTTTTATTTAAAATAATTACACAAAAAAGTTTTCTGTGCACCGGACGCGACCTATCTAGGGGCCTGTTTTTTGACCCTCTAAATTTAAATTTCAAGTCAGTTTAGGCAGGCAGGGTTTTTATTCATATTTTGCCGCTCACTTTTAACTATAATCAAGATGGATAGAAAAAAACATCCTGTATAAAAGTTTAATTCTATTTATTATATATGACCAGTTAAATCTGGCCTTAGTTTTTATTACATCTACAGTCTCACCTAAGTGCCGTAGGTGGGTATAATAGAAATTATATCTACTATTTTTCAGATTTAAGTTGTCATATTTCGAAAACTATTAAAGATAGACATATCAAATGTGGTCAAAAGCGGGTCAAAAAACATAGAAGATAGGTTGCGTCTGGTGCACAAATTTTTTTTGTGTGCCGGTGTTATTAAATGTTCTAAGATTTTGTGGCTGAACCAAAGAATTAGTTATCTATAAATGTAAAAGTGTCTTTATTTAGCATTAATTATTAAATCATTCACTACGTTACTACCAATATCCTACACCAAACCAATGTGAAAGATAAATTTTACAGTATTATATATTAAAACATGTATATAAAATAGAGTTGAATAACAATTTCAAAATGTAATGTATCAAACCAGTAGAAAAGAAAGTTTGGTGTATTTTAGTTCAAAATTATTTGTTTAAAGCTTGCTACATTTGTCTTAAAAACATAGATTTAAATGAGGTAAACTTGGTTAGCAACTACTTTATAAAATTAAACACATGATAATCAGAGTCAGAGAAAAAAAACAAATATAGACTTACTTGGTTATTTAAAATTATTTAATATGTTTATTACACGGGCGTTTACCGCGGATAAGAAAATCAAAAAATTTAAATTTGCAGAAAAAAATAGATAAATTTATTTTAAAACAATTAAATTTAAAATTTTAATTACGACAAAAGAAAAATATAATTGTAGTAATAACAATATTACCAATATACCGCTTAATTCTTAGGAAAAATTGTATCCTGTTTTTTTCTTGTGTACCTACATCATTACATCAAAAAAAAAAAAATCCAGAAAAATCTAGGAAGACCAAGTGTACCTGAATAACATCTAAATTAAAATTATTGATGCAAAAACTTGTTTAGGCCAACTAATTAATTTTCTTACCATGGCCTTGTATGTCCTGAAAGCTATATGTTTGTTAAGAGTATACTTATGTATTCATGCTGTATCCATACATACAAGATACAGTCCGTGCCTAGTACCAACTTGGTTAAGGAGTTATGGGGACAGATAAGAATGGCAAGATGTAATGTGGAGATGCATTCATATCTATCTAACTCACGTTTTTACCATATTGCAAGGTGAGAGAAGAGGTTAACCCGTGCCATTTTACTGCAAAACACTAAAATACCAATGGCTAAAAGTACGTTTTTCCACGACCGTTAAAAAAATGCAGTTTTTTAAATTGTTAAACATGAAGTTAAAGTACTCCATTCTAGTACACTACACAAAGTGTTAAAAAAAGTATTTTTTTAACACTTTGAAGCTTTTTTCACAATTTGAATTAGTGTTTTGTTTCAATGCCAACTACAATAAACTTAAATATTAATTTATGCAATGTAACATTGCAACAGCAAACGCGACATCAACTGCACCAAACGGTAAAGTTACCTTTGATTTCGTCATTATTTCTTTTAGTTCATGTGTCACTAGTTTTAAAATTTGACAGTTTGCAAATAAATTTAATAGAAATTATTAAAAATTAATAGTAATAATGAATTTGGATGACTAAGAAATTAAAAAGGAATTTATACTGTTTTAGTATTGTTTCTATAAAAAGTGGGTAAGTACCCACAATTTTCCAAAATTAAATATTAAATGCATAGTTATGAAGAGGA
>JACEGR010012237.1:0-12197 GCA_014170235.1 Listronotus bonariensis | reverse complement strand
CACCACTTCACTCCTGAGTCAAATCGGCAGTCGGCCGAGTGGACACTAACCGGTGAAAGCCGCCCAAAGCGCCCAAAGACTCAAACCTCTACTGGCAAGGTTATGGCCTCGTATTCTGGGATAGTCGATGGTGTATTGTTCATGAACTATCTTGAGAAGGTAAAGCGGAAATCAACCATGCGGCATCATTGACATGGCTTAACCAGAACGGTTGAGAGGCTGGAGAATCAGGCATGAGGCGACCGCGCATGGAGAGAAGAGAATTCTCTAAACACGTCAGGGAACATGATGCACGTGTCTGTCACAGGTCGATGAAAGCGAAATGTTGGAGAAAATGCAATGAGTTTGCGCTTCGTGAATTGATGCCCCGTCCACCGTACTCGCCAGATTTGGCCCCCAGCGATTATTGGCTGTTCTCCGGATCTCAAAAGGATGCTCCAGGGAAAGAGATTTGGATCGAATGATGAGGTCATCGCCGAAACTGAGGCATATTTTGAAGGGAAAGATAAATCGTTCTACAAACATGGTATCGAAAAGTTAGAGAAGCGTTGGACTGACTGTATCGCCTTAAAAGGAGACTATATTGATGAATAAATTCAGATTATGTCAAAATATTGTTGTTTTATTAGCTATTCTACGGACCTATTGGAGCGATGTGTTACTTTACATATTTTCAGCAATATACGAAATCGATTTTATCTTGTCTACTGTTTTATTAGGGGCTTTACACCTAAATTTTTCAGTTTTTACCTAACTCAAAAACCAAAATAGGACCATATCACTTTGATAATATTTCTAAATGCAGTATTTTAAAGCGAATCTAACGATCTAATAAACCAAGAAACTTTAATTCATTAAAAAAAAAAAAAAATTAATAAGTGGATGAATGATCTTTTAGATACCAAATGGCGTACTTCACAATTTATCGTAATTGCCATGAAAACAGTCACAATAGAA
This sequence comes from Listronotus bonariensis, assembly GCA_014170235.1. Taxonomy (NCBI): domain Eukaryota; kingdom Metazoa; phylum Arthropoda; class Insecta; order Coleoptera; family Curculionidae; genus Listronotus; species Listronotus bonariensis. The sequence goes on along the minus strand of JACEGR010012237.1, from coordinate 11,240 downwards.
TGTGTTTTAAAAACAACTGCTTGTGTTCCGTTCAAAGTTTAAAAAATTAAAACATAAGTTTTTGATTATGTAGGTTTGTTCCAGCAGAGGGCTGTCAGAAATGTTTGCAACCGTCTCGGATTCTGCGCACGTCAAATTTGTCGTTCCAGCAGTGCCATGTTTGTAACATTATACAATTATTTGTTGTTCCAGCAGTAGTTTTAAGATGTTGAAAGCATGTTGGAAACTGTTTGAAAAGTTTGCAAACTTTCTTTAAACATTACTGACAAATTGTTAACATAACCTTCTTGTACTGACGTATAAGCAGTATGCACGCCTTGTGTATTTTTCGTTCCAGCAGAAAACTGTTGCCAACATTTCTGACTAATGTTTGTAACAATTTCTGCGTTTTGCAGTGTTGCTAACATGTTTCCAACATTCTGCTGGAACAAACCTTGTATTTCCTACGATGTTAAAATAATTTTAGGTTAAATTTGGTAATAACAATAAAAAAAAATTTCAAGTACCAAATTTAACATAAAATTGTTTTAACATCGTAGAACATACCAAACACAAAATTATGATTTATTTTTAAACTTTTAAGGGGAACGCAAGCAATTGTTTTACAACAAATTCTATTAGTTTCTGTTTTTACGGCAACTACGATAAATTGCGACGTACGCCATTCAGTAACAAAAAATCATTTACCAATATATATTATTTGTTGTTTTCTAAAAGAAAATAAAAGTAAAGTGTTGTAGTGTCTTCCATTGTTGAATTCGCTTTAAAATACTGCATTTGGAAATATTATTAAAGTGAGCTAGGGTAAAAGAAAACTAAAAAAAAAATTAAGTTTGGAGTTATCTAGTTAAAAAGTTTGGAAAGATAAAATCTATTTCGTACTTTTTAAAAGTGAGTAAAGTATGGGGAGTGATTTTAGAATGATCATGGCACTCTGGATGTAAAATAAAAATTTAATTTAAAAATAAAATTTGACCAAAATGTGTTTTAAAATATTGTATTTATCACTAAAAATTATCTGAGGAATCAAAAATGGTAAATATACAGGGTGTCCCATTTAAAAATTTAAAGTTTCAGTAATTTCCGGTAAAACCGGAAGTCGTAAAACCTATCGAATACACCAAGAAATGACTTTTAGTTATTCTAGAAACCTTACCACATTTCGTCCGTATCGATAAATAAATTAAAAATGGCAGCCGGAAAGTGATCTTGTGGGCACCCAGTATACCGACTTTTGTTGAAAATTGTAACGCCCTGTATCCCAGAATTACAGCCAGTTCGGACATATTATGTTAATAGAAACCTTTATTTATAAAGACGTAATAAAGCATCCCCTCTAAGTTTGGTAGTGTAGTTACAAAACACCCTGTATTTTTAAAATACTGGACATTTTTTAAAAACTTTAACGTCCTGTATCTCAAAAACGTAACAGCTCCGGATATATGTTAATAGAAACTTTTTTATAAAATTACATAAAAAATTACAACCTAAAGTTTCGTAGCGTAGCTCAGAAACACCTTGTATTAGAACCGTCAAGTAGAATTAAAAACTAAAATTGACATTATACTGGGTGACTAAATTGACAGTTTATTTAAAACAGCTTTAACACTCCTGATACTTTAAAAACGGCTATTGTGCGGTTCTGGTTAGTTCTGGTTAGTTCTGGTTAGTGTTAATTTTACGATAAAAGTGCTTTTTATAAAAACTTCTGCTTGATGAGAAAATACATTTTTACAAAAATATTCGTATGCTGCATGTACAGGGTGGCTTAAGAATGACTTGTTTCCAAATTTAAATACGAGGTAATTCCTAAAAACGGTATAAAACTTTAAAGAGTGATTTTTTGTCATTTTATAAAGAAAAGTTCCTATAATCATGAAGTTGCTTCGTTTCTGAGATACAGGGCTTTTTTTCTTTAAAAGTCGGCATTTTATAAATATCTTAAATTCGAAGCCAGATACGAAAAAAATATACAATACTAAAAAGTTGTATTTTAAGTTGCTTCATAGGAAAACAAAATATAAAAACTACAAAAAAGCCAGTAGCCAGTGGCGTACATTTTTCTCTTAATAATATTGGCTATGGTGCCAACTGAGACGCCACATTACCTAAGAATGTCAATGTACATAGTTAAAGTTTTACAAGCGCAAAATATACATTAAACAAATGTATTAAATCTCAACCAAATCAGTTTAAAGGTATTTAGGATATTTATAAAATACCGACCTTTTTAAAATCTTTAACGCTCAGTATCTCAGAAACAAAGCAACTCCGGACATAGGTTTATGGGAACTTTTCTTTATAAAATGTCATAAAAATCACTTTTAAAGTTTCGTTTAATAGTTACGAAATACCCTGTATATAAATTAGAAAACAAGTATTTTTTAAGCCACCCTATACATCCAACATACAGATAATTTTGTGGAAATGTATTTTCTCCAGAAGCAGGGCTTTTTATAAAGCGGCACTTTTTTTAGTAAAGTTAATAATTTAAAAGTTTTCCTTTTTATATGAACTTCCAAAGACACGCACACACCTGATTTGGATGGCCATATTTCCGAAACTAATAAAGTTAGATGTAGCTAATATGGTGTTTTCTTAAAGCTCTTTTAAAGGTCTTTTTAATAGTGATACTGGTAGCATATACAGGGTAGAAGAAAAAGTACATATTTTTTTTTATTTAAGAACCCTGTATATTATTTTACCATTAAAAAGATAGATCTTTAAATGAGCTTCAAGAAAATACCACATTAAGTACATTTAACTTTATTAGTATCGAGAAAATATGACCATCCAAATCAGGTATTTAGGTAATTTTTAAAGTACCGCCATTTTTGTAATAGGTCAAGATATTGACTTCATATTCTAGGGTTATAAAGTACTCGTCAGGAGCTTTAAAATGATGTATCTTTCGACCCGCCTTCTACATTTAAGAATTTTGGGGTGATGGCCCTGGTGGTTAAGGGGTTAAAGGGGGCGCCGTCCAATTTTTTTGTAAAAACGTTCCCCCTCAATAAATATCTTGACGTGTTTCGGCGATTATCTCAAATCTGTCTCTGTTTCGAAGATAACTTGAGTAGAAAGTTTTCAAATGAACACCCTGTATAATAGTGGTGAATAAATTTTTTTATTTACTTTTATTATACTTAGAAAAAAAAACATCCTATTTTTAATTTTCTATTTTTAATAAAAATTATTAAGTTGCATGTGATAAAGTGGGATTAAAAATATTTTAAAAGAAATTTTTATCATCATGCTTAATATTCTTCACCTCCTTCACCTTCACCTTCCCCAGAGTCCATTCCAACCTCTTCGTAGTCCTTTTCCAAAGCTGCTGTATCTTCACGAGCTTCAGAAAATTCACCTTCCTCCATACCTTCACCCTACGTACCAATGCACAAAAGCTCTCTTGGCATACATAAGATCAAATTTGTGATCGAGTCTAGCCCAGGCTTCAGCAATAGCAGTGGTATTGGATAACATACAAACTGCACGTTGAACCTTCGCCAAGTCACCACCAGGGACAACGGTGGGAGGTTGGTAGTTAATACCCACTTTGAAACCTGTGGGACACCAGTCCACGAATTGAATGGTACGTTTGGTCTTAATAGTTCCAATGGCTGCATTGACATCTTTAGGAACTACGTCACCACGATATAACATGCAGCACGCCATGTATTTTCCATGCCTGGGATCACACTTTACCATCTGGTTTGCTGGTTCAAAACAAGCATTTGTAATTTCAGCCACGAGATAGTTGCTCGTGGTAAGCTTTTTCTGCAGAAATTACAGGCGCATAGGTAGCTAAAGGAAAGTGAATACGTGGATAAGGTACCAAATTAGTCTGGAACTCTGTTAAAATCCACATTTAGAGCACCATCAAAACGTAGCGAAGCAGTAATGGAGGAGACAATTTGTCCAATTAATCTATTTAAGTTGGTATAAGTAGGGCGCTCAATGTCCAAATTTCTTCTGCAAATATCGTAGATAGCCTCATTATCTACCATAAAAGCAGCATCTGAGTGTTCCAACGTTGTGTGAGTGGTTAAAATGGCGTTGTATGGCTCTACGACTGCATGTAGATACTTGCGGAGCTGGATAAATTGCAAATTCTAGTTTTGACTTTTTACCATAATCTACAGAAAGCCGCTCCATCAGCAAAGAAGTAAATCAGAACCAGTGCCTCCTCCAAAGGAGTGAAAAATCAAAAAGCCTTGAAGACCTGTGCACTGATCAGCCAATTTCCTGATCCTGTCCAATACCAAGTCCACGATTTCCTTGCCAATGGTATAGTGTCCACGAGCATAATTATTGGCCGCACATCTTCCACTCTCCACCAGTTATAAGCTGCTCTGGGTGAAACAGCTGTCTGTATTACCTGTTCTTACTTCATCTCACTACAGTAGGCTCCAAATCAACAAATACGGCTCTGGGTACGTGCTTGCCTGCTCCCAGTTTCACTGAAAAACGTGTTAAAACTGTCATCTCCTCCACCAACGGTCTTGTCAGATGGCATTTGACCATCTGGTTGAATTCCGTGCTCAGGCAGTAAAGTTCCCAGCAGGCGTTGCCGATTTGAACACCGGCTTGGCCAAGATGAATAGAGATACATTCACGCTAAAAAAGATAAAAACATTGTTTAATAAAAATGGTAAACCTTGGAATAAATATACATGGTGTTTAAAGATTTAATTTGACAGCCAAGAATTTTGACATTTATGGAAATAAATTTCTTATTTTTTAGGTATAAAATATTTTATTTATTCTAATTTGGGGACATCCTGTATTATGTAAATGGGTTTTATATTTTTAATTGTATTTTTGTACCGCAAATTCTCAAAAGCGTTTTAAGGCTTTTTCGTTAAAACTAGAATTTCTAGAACATATAAATTGTTAAAGGAACAGTTAGTTCATTTCAGGAACTTTAAATTGAGACTTGTTTTATTTTTTAAAATATTTTAATTACGGTGTTAGACAGCTAAAAAATTGTTTATTGTTTGTATACCATGTCAGGTTTTTAGAAATAAAACTTATAATTTATAGGTTTCTAATGGTTTTTTTTAGTAAAATAAATGATTGATAATTTTTTAAAAATATTTTTTGATTCTTGCTTTTTTGAATTAAAAAAATATTACCAACTTTGCTAACAAAACAAGATAAAATAAAAAAAAAAAGACATAATATATTTTTTAACATCCCCAACCACAGAAATTTCAAATTAAATTTATTTTTACATACAGTGTGTCCACGGATGAACTTAACTATAAGTGTAAAAACATTATTTTAATTTGTCGAAAAAAATTATATAAAAATCTTAACTTTGTCTAATGCCTTGTTAAGACACGACTAGTAATTTAGTCGAGTAGTAATCAAGTATTCTCGTGCGTGGAGAGCTGCTACACCAAACTACTTTCCTAATTTACTCTGCTACTTGACTAAATAACTAGTCGTGTCTAAACAAGGCATAAAATACTATAACTACTACTTTAAAAACTGAATACAAAAACAACATATCAAAACAGTTCATATTTTTTTCTCTACTCGTTATGGTTTCTAGAAAAAATTAGGGTTATTGTTAAACAATCTAAAATAGTTAGATATTGCATTGTCCCTTCGACGCGAAGCGAAGTGGAACAATAAACCGAGAGCTAAAAATTTTTGCCGTATATTACACTATTTTTTTCTGTTACGGGATAAAAGAACAACTTAATAAAAAAAATCTTTTTCCCTTCTTTCAAAGTCAGAAAATCAACAAACATTATTTTTAAATTTTAAATTGGTCAACTGCTGTATTTGAAACGACAATTAGACCGTACATTACGATGGTAAAAACAGATCATCGCTATCGCAAAGCGTTTCAGAGATACAGGGGATTCTCGATTTTTTCACTTTTGAAAAGGCCCTGTAGCTTTGTTGTTATTACAGATACAAGAAATCCAGTGGCGAAGCCAAAAAATTTTGAGCTGTCATTTTTGACATATGCCCCAAACATTGACAGCTTTTTTATTAGGGACAATCTCTATAAGATTAGGTAATTCTTGATTTGTTCTTTTTCGATTAAAAAATAATATATCATAGTAGGTGGTTTAATAAATTTTTGACGTCAAATATTGGAAAAATTATGATTTTAAAGACGCATTGCGGCTTCTATCTGTTTTTTAAATTGTTTTATATTTTTCTTTAAAAACAATACTGCCATCCCTCAACTCAGGAGACATTTCCGTAGAAAAAAAACAAAAAATTAATTAATTAAATTTTTTTTATTATTTTTTATTTTTTTTTTTCTACGGAAATGTCTCCTGAGCTAAGGGATGACAGATTCCTTTTAAAACAAAAAATATAAAACAATTTAAAAAACAGATAGAAGCCGCAATGCGTCTTTAAAATCATAATTTTTCCAATATTTGACGTAAAAAATTTATTAAACCACCTACTATGATATATTATTTTAATCAGAAAAAAACAAGCAATTTAATTACCTAATCATTTATAGGGTGTCCCTAATAAAAAAAACATGTTTGGGTCATATGTCAAAAATGACAGCTCAAAAAATTTTTGGCTACGCCACTGGATTCTACGGAAAAAAGTGTCTGTATAATGTGCAATTAGTTTTCTCGTATCTGTAATAACAACAAAGCTACAGGACCTTTTCAAAAAGTGAAAAAATCGAGAATCACCCTGTATCTCTGAAACGCTTCGCGATAGCGATGATCTGTTTTTACCATAAATGTTTTCTCCAAAAAGAGCTCGAGGATGGGGTATCGGATTTTTAATATCTCTTATGGTTTCCAAGTTTCCCATAAGGGAATTTTTCAAATAATTTTTAGTTAAGAAATAAAAAGTTATAGTCACTTAAAATGTGGATAAGTTAAATTGGACGCACTGTACAGTTAATCCCCTCAGGTCGACTTAAGTATTTTGTGCCCAGCATTAGAGATTTGACAAAATTTGGTTTACGGAGATTTTTTAAAACGCTAAATTTTTGGTCGTAAACGTTTTGTTTTTGAAATATTTACCATCAAACATGAAAATCAACCTAACCCTATTTTTACTGAACTTTCCCTATGAATTCCACATGTTTCTTGATATAATATCAAAGTGGCATACAATATTTTATAAACATCTTTTAAATCCTGTTTTTTGTTTCTTTTACACCGTTTTTCCATTAAATTGCAAATCCTTTACTCCTAAGTGCCGCAACCATGCGTACACATTTTTATTTCTCTTAAGCTATTATAGGCGACTGGATTTAAAACAAAGGATTTAAATTCATATAAAAGGGCACAAAATTAAAAAATAAAAATAAAAAGGTTTTCTAATGTTAAATAACATGTTATATGCCAATTTAGTGTTCTGTTAAGAATTTTGTTTTTAAAGAAAGGAAAATATAGTGAAAATAAGGTAAGTTCGATTCTTAGTCTTAATTATGGATATTCAGAATATAATAGTTTTTGGGTCAGTAATAAAATGGACTAAGTAATAAGACCCTTTTTAAAATATTTTTAGGGAGTCTCTATTCACAAGTCCACCACTAAATATTCATACCGTCATATATGGAAGCGGCGCGGGTCTTTTACCCAGCCTATCAATTTTGACATTTTTCGGGTGTCGGACTGGATGAACGCGTCACTTTTTTGTCGGACAAGTTTAAGACAAAGTTTAACATGCAATGTTTAAACATTGTGCCAAAAATATTAGGGATTACAATCACAAAACCATAAGGCTCAAACACATGTTTTGGGTATCGGACTGGGCTGGGTTTCGTGATTTGCAACCCCTTCCATTTTTGGCACAATTTTTAAAAACATATTATAAACAGTGTGGTAAACTTGTCCAAAAATGTGTCGTGCAGGCTGGCCCAAAGGGCCGCTTCCATATATGACGGTATCATTAATTATTCGTGGTAGACTCGTCAACAGGAAACCCCTAATTAAGTTTTTAAAAGGTTATAATCATAAAGTCTATTTTATTACTGGTCCATGAACTATATTCGTTTTCGATTAAAAAGCTAGTGGATGGCTGACAGTCTGTATTATACCAAAGCTCATATTTTGCTTAATGACTCTTCTATACCTACCTTACATGAAATGCAAGCGAGGGTAGCTATGACATCACTCAGGTAAGACAGGTTCCTAAACTTGACCTTCGGCAGTTCGGCAGATATTATCAAAGCTGCTATTTGGAGTTTAAAGAGTATATTAAATGCAAACAAAAATAATATTGGCAGACGATTTAGATGGTTGTAATTATTTTGTTGCAGACATTTTGATTTTTAGTTTTCAAAAGTTTTTTACGAAATTACAACCAGCTTAATCGTCTGCAAATATTATTTTTGGTGGCATTAAATATACTTTTCAATGTGTCCAGAAGAAAGCTTTGGTTAAATACTGCCAAACTTGAGTCAAACTTAGATACGTGTCTTACCTGAGTGACGTATTAGCTACCCTCGCTCGGCTAAAGGCTAAAGCTACATTTCATGTAAAGTATAGTCGAGGCCATGAAGTAAAAATTTCGGATTTTTTAGGACAAAACAGATTAAAATACGGTTTTTGCATTTGCTTTGAAAAGGTATTTTAAAATTTGTACCTAATTTTTAACCTTATACAAACCAGAAGTTGCATTGCTGCAGCCAAAAATGCATTCAAAAAATGTTTTTTTCGAGACGCCTTATTAAAAATTTAATAAACTTTGTAAATAAAAGTCAAAACTGGCCCAAGTCAGGTACCCGGGGGTTTTAAGGTCGCTGATGACTCATTTTGATGTTTAAATTGAACCCCCGAACACCTGGAGCCCAGGAATGAAAACGAACGTTATCTCCGTGGGACTTTCTCAAAATTTATGTGAAGAAGGAGAGAAGCTCGATGCCTTGGTTTTTGGGTTGCTGAGTTTAAATATGGTAACGGCGAACACCTCACTGACATCTGGTGCACCCTAACCTGAACGCGGACGTCATCTTCGAATTTTTTGACAAGAGTGCCAAAAACAAGGCGAAAATCAATGTAAGGACGTTTGGTGAGCTGTTAATTCGGAATATGTCGAAAACGACTCTCCGAATACCTAGTGCACCGGAAACTAACCCTGAACGTCATCCCCGTGGCTTTTTCTAACAGAATTGAAAACAAGAACCAGAAATCGTAATGGGTTTTTTTGGGCGCTTAATCAATTATTCACGTTGAAAACGATATACCGAGCACCTGGTGCACCTCAAGCTGGCACTGAACGTCGTCTTTAAGGTTTTATTAAACACACTAGTATTACTGTGTGCTGTTGATATATGTAGTTAAATTATGTATAAAGAAAACAAATAAAATGAAAAGATTTTGGTCAGTTTCGTGCAATTGTGTCTGTAAAAACCTCGGAGACGACATTCAGTGTCGGTGCACAAGGTGGTCGGAGGATCGTTTTTGACATGAAATTTTGAATAAACACCCCACAAAAACCCCCTTTAACGTCGGTTCGTCTTTTTCAATTCTGTCATAAAAAGCCACGGAAAGGACTTTCTGGGCTAGGTACCTTTGCACCAGGTGTTCGGGGGAGAGGGGCGTTGTCAATATGGAAATTTGGATACAGCGTCCCACAAACGACCAACTTTTTATTTACAAAAATTTTTGTTGGTAGTAGCATACAGGGGTAGAAGAGACTTAATATGTTTATTTGATAAATATCAAAAATCCCGGATGACGTACCTCGCAATTTGTATAACAATGTGGGAGTTAAATTATACAGTGTGTCTAATAAAGTTGGAACCATATGAAAATTTTTTAATTATTAATTTTAGGAAAAAAGTTATTCTTTATGAAAAGTTCTGCATGGTCTGAAATTCATAATGCAATTATCATATTTTAATTTTTTTTAATTATATACGAGACATGTCAAAAAATATTAATTTTGCTCAGAGGTAAGATAGGTACCTTTATTCTTGATAATATTTTTATATATATTTGACATTTTTATTAAAAATATGTTTAGAGTTAAAAAATATGTACAAATAGGCAATTACAGCAATTTAGCACAAAAATTAATTCCGCATAAATTATTACTTTTTTGGCTGGATACAATTTAACGTAACTTAGGAGGCACTGGCGTTAAAGATTATATTATTTAACAATGAATGTCAGAGTACGTTAGTATTTGTAAAATTGCAATAAAAATGGCAAATTTGCTAAATTGTTGTAATTGCATATCTGTAAATGTTTTTTAGTTCTAATTAACTTTTTTTTAATAACACTTTTTGATTTTGTCAAAAATAAAGGTTCTTTAATCTTGAACAAAATTCATATTTTTTGACATATCTCGTATGAGATTAAAAAACTTTTTATAATTGCATATTTAGTTCTGGACCATGCAGAACTTTTATAAAGAATAACTTTTTTTCCTAAAATAATTAATGAAAAAGTTCCGTATATGGTTCCAACCTTATCAGACACACTGTATAAAAAATATTTAATCAACAAAAAGAAATCAGTTGGTTTGCAGTTATTTTTCAAGACATCGTTAACCTTACATGTTCTGGGGATTCTTTAATAAAACCTTACATTTTGTAAAAAGAAATATGTTTTTTCGGTTTATTATATTATTATTAATATCTTAAAAATTAACAGAGAAAATCCCTGTTTGTAATAAATTTTTGATATCCGTCAAATCAACACATTTTCCTGCTATTTTCCTGCTACCCCTGTAAGCTACCACCAATAAAAATTGCTGTAAGGAAAAAGTTGGGTGCCTCTGTCAAAATGAGTCTACTCACGAAAAATTAGCTTGTTAGTAATGACTTGGAAAAATGGTCCTGGGAAAGTACAAACTTTTGGCAGCGAATGCAAAAACCGCATTCCAATCCGTCCTGTTGTAAAAATTCAGAATTTTTGCCCTTTTTAGTGCTTTATTGCCTTGACTAGTAGGTATAGAAGGGTAACTGAGCAAAATATAAGTTTTGGCAAAATACTGACGGTCTGCCATCCACTGGCTCTTAGACTATTAATACTAACATGTCTTTTTAGGTTATTAAAGTTAAATAGAAATTCTTGTAAGGCTTAAAGAGGAATTAGAAACTTTTGAACTACCCACATTATTTTTTATAAAGTACTAATAATTTACATTGACATTTAACATAATAAAACTGTCAAAAATAACAGTAAATCCAATAAAATTAGGTTATCGAAAAAACTATTTTTGAACAAGTATGTTTAAAAACATTCTAAGATTTCCTTTAACAAAATAAATAATTATTATTAGTTCTGTTA
>JACEGR010012236.1:0-12201 GCA_014170235.1 Listronotus bonariensis | reverse complement strand
CGACTTGGAGGTCCCTCTCCTTTAATTTAGAATTTTTCATTTGTACTTTCATTTTTGCGTCAAAGCTCATTAACTATCGAAGTAAAAAAATATGTGCACATACATATATCTTTAGAGAATTAAATTGCTTCCAAAAACGTTTTTTAATTTTCGCCAGACGAATCGTTTTCGAGTAATCAAGCTTTAAACATTGATATATTTTTTAAATTTATTTTGGAATTTTAAAACTAACGATAAAATAAATATTTAGAAAAAATCAACATAGATTCTTAAAGAAAATTTATTGCTTTACAAAAAAGATAATGTTTTTAAATAAAATCTTTTAAAAGTTATTCACCATTTAATTTAAAGAAAACAAAAATTTTTGCTCAATCAACTTGCGGGCCCTTTTCGACGAAATAATTTTGTGTAAAAACATTAAAAAACCTTTTTGTAGAGCATTAAATTTTCTTTAAGAACCTATGTTGTTTTTTTTTATATATCAGTTTTTTCGTTAGCTACAAAATTCCAAAATAAAAAAGGTAAATTTAAAAATATATAAACGTTTGAAGCTTGATTACTCCAAAACAGTTTCTTTGGCGAAAATTTTTAAAAGACGTTTTTTGCAGGCAATTAAATTCTCTTAAGATACGTGTGAAAAAATTTCAAAAAAAATCTAAATTAAAGAAGATGGACCTCTAAATATTAATATTAAGGGCTCAAATCTTTACGATATTTTTTTGTCACCCTAAACAATATTTTTGATATAATTTTCAAAAAAAGAAAAGTCGATTTTTTGGCACAGTCTAGTATACATAGTATTATAACTTTGATCATCGCCAATTAATGATCCGGGATTTTCTAATTCTGTACGAATTAGTATTCTTAAAGATGTTCCCACTATACCTGTTCAAGTTCCAAAGATAAAATATAAATAATAGTTTATAAATAAAAATCTAAATAAATAGAGTTTCTAGGTAAGTCCCAGATCGTTGCTCTTGATATATCCAAAGCTTTTGATCAGGTCTGGCATGCCGTACTTCTTAATAAACTGCTTTCTTATGGTCTTTAAAATAAACTTTGTGCTTGGCTCTTTAGTTATCTATTTGATCGACATATATCAATTATTGCGGACGGCCTTTCTTCAAGCTTTTACCAAGTAAATGCTGGAGTGCCTCAGGGCTTAGTAATGGGACCAACATTGTTTCTTCTTCACATCAACGACCTTCTCTCGTCCACAACTGTTCATAGTTTTGCGACGATAGTACCTTCACTCCAGTATTCAGGTTCCTAAACCCATCACTAAACCTGATTTGGAAAACAAACGTAGAGCGATGCAGATATCTCTTTCGCAGGATCTTAATATAATATTGAATTGGGGCGCCAAAAATCTCGTCCATTTTAATGTATCCAAAACACAATCATGTTCCTTGTCGCAAAAAGAGTCATCAAATACTTATACTCTACTTATGAGCGGCCAAGTTTTACAGAGCAAAGACATCTTTAATCTTGTGGCGTCACATTTAAAAGTAACCTTAACTGGCATAAACACATTGTATCTATAGCCACGGCAGCTTCAAAAAAGCTTGAATTTATCATTTGAGCCAAAAAGTGTTTTTCTGCTTCTAATTTATACACTTAATATGTGTCCCAAATCCGACCTCCCTAGGAATATTGTTCTCATATCTGGGGCATGGCGTCCCCCACAACCCTAAGCATTCTTGATTACTTCCATGGCTTTTGCTCTGAAGAATTGTCCAGTGTAATTCCTCCACTCGCGGTTCCCAACAGAGAAACTCGTGGTGCCACGCGTATGCATCCCTATACGGTTCAACTGGACAATCCCCGAACTTCCAACTTTGTTCGTTCTTTTATTCCCAAAGCTTCCAGAATGTGGAACCTGCAGCCCGCGAGGGTCTTTTCTTTTCCCCCAAATTCAAAGTCCCGGGTCAACAAACTCCCTCTTACCTCGCTTAAGACACCCACGGTACGTTAGTACTTAGGCTTTTAGCCTAGCGGATTGTCCAAAGAAAAAAACACAATAAGAAATTTAAATATTTTAACTAAATTGACCAAAACTACCAAATGTTGTGAATCGTGCCTGTTTTAAAGTAAATAATTCGTATACCATACCCTGTATGTATTTGACTTTGTCCCATTTTTGTTTTTAACTCAATATTCACGAGCATGTTCAAAAGCTTAACAAATTCTGTTCTAGAGCAGACCGGGATTAGAGTGTGCAATTACAACTAGCTTATTTTGCAAGTAGTTGAATAAATTAATTTTTACTGTTTAAATAGAATGAATAAATTTTAACTTTGATATGAAAGTTTTGTAGGGGTTAATTATGTGTCCCAAGTTTTAGTTCCTTATTTTAAAACAAAAATGTTCTAAACCTAAATGTTATTTTAAAGCTTGAAAAGTACCATTATTTTATGTTTTTAAAATAGAAAAAAATATATTTTATTTTAACTATCGAGTAATCCCATTTTTTTTTCAAAGACCCTAATAGGTAAAAGTACATAATAGATTTTTTTATAAAATAAATTTTTCTATTCCCCCATGGTATGACTTACATTTTATGGTTCAATAGGAATTGAAATTTATTCAAAATAAATACAAGAAAATAAAAAAATTAAATAAAACAAGGTATTTACATTTTTTAGAAAGTTGCGTATCTTTTTAATAAATTTAAAAGAATAATAGGAATAGTGCATCCCTCTTTCATTGGTTTGGTGAAAACTGAAATTATATTCAAAGAGTTTATTTTTATAATAGCCATATTTAGAATTTTATTGTTTTAGCGTTTTTAGATTTTAGAATAAAAAATAAAATCTTTTTATTTTTGGTTAAATAAGCTGCTTTTATGTAATCGGTCTTTGAACATTAAACTATTTTTTCAATTTTGTATTTTAAGTTTGGAATCTTTTCACTACTACAAATATGAATATTTTATTAAATCCAATAAAAAAATTTTTAAGGAAATTTGATGCACTAAAAAAGGGTTTTTTAATAAATTTATTCCTTTAAAAGTTATTTGACGTTGAAGTTGAATCCATATGTTTTTTTAGGTTTAATATTCAGAACTTGTCCGCTTATACAGTGTCTTTACGTAAAGTCATATGGGAAACTTTTTTATAATTTTTTTACAAAAAAAGTTATTCTTTATAAAAAGTTTTGCATGGTCCAAAACCTAAAATACAATCATCAGATATAAAATTGTGTCAGACAAGGTTTGGCCAAAAATGTAATTTTTGATTAAGATTAAAGTTCTGTATTTTAGCTAATATCGCAAAAGATGTTTAGCATTAAAAATAGCTTTTATATATGCAATTTTGTTTATTCACAGTTTTTTGTCCATTTTTTTCTGCGAAAATCGAGAAAATGTAAGTTTGTACATTAGTGCCTTGTAATTTTTTCTTGGTTTAATAACAATAAATTTTAAAAGTTTATTTAAAACTGTCCTAAGATATTTATTAACATAAAATGTACAATCCTAAATTTTCACCATTATCGCAGAAAAAAAAACAAAATATTTTTTCTTTGTAAATAATCAAAATTACATATTTCAAAGTAATTTTTAATTCTAAAGATCTTTTTCTTACTAACAGTTTTTAAAATTAGCAAAAATACTGGTATTTTAGTCTTAAGCAAAAGATATTTTTGGTCAAACCTCGTAGATCACTGGTACAATTTGATATCTGACGGTTGCTTTTAGGTTTTGGACCATGCAGTACTTTATATTAAGAGTAACTTTTGTTCGTAAAATAATTTTTTTTATTTTGAACTCTAAAAAACCAACTAGTAGGGACCTAAAAAAATTATCTCTAAGTATGTGCCTTAAATTTTGATAAGAATGTCCTTTGCCTTTCAGTTTTTAATATTTTCCTTATTGTTTAAAAGAAAAATACATATCCCGGTGTTTACTATAGGGAAAAATATCTTGTTTTATTTATATTTGGACAATTAGGTTCTCTACAAAAACAAACAAAGTGTTTTGTATTTTTTGCTAAGTCCATTAAAAAAAATCAAGGTCAAAGATTAAACAATTTTAGAAAAATAACTTTTTTGGTTTAAATTTTTTAACTTAATGAGAAATAATTGTTGACAACTTAGTCTCTACAATTTTTATTGAAAATCAAAAAATTCAAAAATGGGTCTCTAAATAATAAAAAGATATTCAAGGTTAAAGGTTATAGGATTTTAGGAAAAATAACTTTTTTGTGTTATTTTTTTTAACTTCCTTAAAAAGTACAAAATATCTTTTTTGTAGAGCGTTTAATTTTCAATAGAAATGGTACAAACTCAATTGTCAATAATTATTTCTCAGTAGTAAGTAACAAAATTAAAAACAAAAAGTTATTTTTCTAAAATTTGTCAATCTTTGACGTTGAATATCTTTTTAACGGTTAGGTTTAAAAAATATATATATAAAAAACCTTCTTCTGTAGAGAATTCAATTTTCCTCAAACACGTAATATTTTCTTTCATACAGTGAGGTCCATTAAGTGTGCAACAAATGGAAAAGTTTTTATTTGCAATTTGTCAGAAAATTTTATTTTTTATAAAAGTTGGTTCATGGTCCTAATCTCTATAAGCAGTAGTTAGTTTTATTTAAAGTTTCATGGTATACAGGGTAGGTCAAAAAGATTAAAAACTGCCTAAGAGTAAAGTATCCTTATTTCTAAAAATATAAAAAAATTGTTCAATAGAAAAGTTATTTTAAATTTTTAAGTTATATTTAAGTTTTTATTTATTTACTTTTTAATTTTAAATTTTCTGCTTTACACTTTAATAAAAAATTTGAAACAAAATTTTTCAAGGTAAATAAGGAATTTTTATAGGCATTTTATTATTTATAGTATATTGGCCTTAATAAAGAGCATAATTGTATAATTTTAGAGCCCTATTAGATATCCTTTCAACAAACTTGAAGTTAGCGGTTAGCTAAAAAATATAAATGCAGTTTAATTTAACACATTCGCTTAAATTTATTTACTTTAATAAAAATTAAAAGCCTAAACTTGGATGGAATTTTTAAGGTGTCTACCAAATAGTTTTTTAGAGTAAAAAATGAAAAAAATAAATTTTTGATCCAACCTAATATTTGGTTTAGGAGAAAAAAATCCACCTAATTACATCTTTCTAGAGCATAAAAGAAGCATTGCGAAAACTTTTTTAAATTAGGTTTTAAAACTTTAATTTGTTATTATGTAATAACAACAAAAATACCTATTTAAATAAAGTTTATATCCACCAATTTTTCCTAAAATTGTTTTTTAAATTTTAAAAGCATAATCTTGAGCAAAAATTTGAGGACCCACGCATTTATCTGAACTTTTCTTTATATTTTTTGATGTAAAATCGGTCCTCATTTTTTTTACATAATAATTAATAATAATAATTAACATTCTCTATAATTTAAAATATTTGAAATAAAAAAATTTCAGTTATTTCTACATATCGCACCTTTCATATTATAGGGGCACAATTAAAAATTTTGTGAAATTGATATTAAATATCGGGTCGCGTTACTCGGAAATAAGATACAGACACAATTATGTTTGTGCGCCCCATGAGTGGCTCTGTCTCTTTCTGTCAAGGGCATCATGCAAAGTAATTGTTTTTGTGCCTATATATCACAAAAACTCAATTTCACAAAATTTTTAATTGTGCCCCTATAATATGAAAGGTGCGATATGTTTTGTGTTTCACATCACAAATTGTGTGTGTGCATACATGTCTCGACTGCTTAGGCAGTCATCATCAGCGCAAAAACTGAGAACATAGAAAGCACCCTGCTTATGTGTTGTAATGGGGGAGGAGATAAATAAATATGTTTTTTGTCTTATTCCCGATTTTTGGAATGAAAAGCAGCTCATCAATGAATTGAAATTCGTTTGTTGTAAACAGCATGTTTTCTTAAACATGCAGCTAAAATATTCCTAGTTTTAAATGGTTCCAACTTGGAACCACGGTGGGTTCTTGCGAGTATAAATATAGAAATAGAAAAAAAACATAGAATATAATTCGACATGCCCTGTTTCGAGGAAAAGAGTCTGTTTGTAGGAAACACAGAGATCCGCCGGTACGAACCAGGAGTGAGTGAAGGCTGGGTTGATGTTCATTCCTAATCCAATGGGCGTTTGATGCGCCGTTGGGTGCCTCTGGAATCCCGTCGATACTGCGTAGTCCATTGCTACCGCTTGGTACGGTAACATTTTGGTTGATAGATAAAAAGACAAAGAAAAAGGAGACTGTAAAATTACTATTAAACATACCATGAAAGAAGATGAAAGGGGACGCGTAGGGGGTCAAGAGACCCTGGTTTGAAAAAAAACTGTATGACTGGCTTTATAATATATCACTTTCATACAGTTTTTTTTTAAACGGGTTCTTTTAACCCCCACGTGTTCTCTTCCATCTCCTTTCATGGTGGGTGTAAAAGTAATTTTACAGTATCCTTTTTTTTGTCTTTTTATCTTTTCTTCCCTCTTGACTTCATTATAACACATAAGCGAGGTGTCTTCTATGTTTTCAGTTTTTGGCGCTGATGATGACTGCCTTAGCAGTCGAAACATGTACGCACACACACAATTTGTGGTGTGAAACACAATACATATGTAGAGATGACTAAAAAATGTTTTATTTTAAATATTTTGATATAACACTCCACTGCAAGTATGAACTATTTCAATAATTTACTCAATAATTAAACAAACAAAAAACCACTGATTATTATAGTATTAAACTTTTTTCTTGCGATATTGTGCTTTAGGATTATATATTTTCTGCGGGATTTGCTTTATGCCGTCGGGTTTTCGATCGCAACCCTGAACTATAGAGTACACAACCTGCCGGATTGCGCTGCCGACAGTCTCATCCGCTTTATTATCGTTTATGTAACATTTATGTAATGTCTCAAAGGATATGCTGACGTCATTCGTTTTAATCCTGAATTGCTACTATTCTCTGATTGCCTATTCTGGATTTGAGATTATATCTTTTGTTACTTTCGTTTCGCTGGTTTCTTTTGTTTAATTGTGAAACTGTTTTCGTTTCCAGTGTGTGTACATTAAAAAAAATGTTTATTTAACTATTTTTTTATAATTATTATTTGTAAACCATTTCCGATAAATTATTTAAATGTTACACAATATACTTTTTTTACATTTTTAATTTTTTTAAATAGTATTTTATATGATCGGAATGCGCGATGTTCATCGGGGATATGAAAACTTTGATGTTAGGTAAATATTTTTTTTCTAACATCGGCATATTTTGGAAAAATAATTACCTAATTATAATTTGAATAATTTAGTAAATATTTGTTATTTCTTCCACTTTAATAGGTATTTTAAATTGTATACGCATTAGGGTGATTTTTTTTCGCGACCAATTTTTTTGATCCCATTGTGAAATTTTGTTGAAAATACCCCCAAAAAATTCCTGAAAGTTTTTACCTTTAATATTAAACTCCAAAGTACTCGCTCAAACCGTGTAAAGATTTTTCATTTAAAATACAGGTTAATTTTGGTCTTTGTTTGTTAAATTTCTATTACTTAGCAGCATTTTATTTTATCGTCTCTTCCAAAGATAGATTATTTTAAAAACGGAATGCTCTACAAACGTGCCTATTGCGGCAAAGTCGTAACTTACACTGGTGAGGTAGTACGAGTTACTTTACCTAATTTTTCATAGATTTTTCGTTTTTCTGCCAGTTTTTATCATAAAAACAAAAGCTTTACAAAAAAGATAAGAAACAAAGTTGTTAAAAATATAATTTCCTACTAAAAAGCTTTCATAATTAAATCGCTAAAACCAACAATTCAGGACATATTAGGCTTTTAATTAATTTTATATAAAATTTTCACGAATAATTGTCTCTAAACTTTTTAAAATATTTTTTTTTGGTTTATCACATTTTTAATTAATCATCTTACATGGCCTTAACAAATTAAGGTTATACAATAAATTTCTTAAATGTCCCTTTCCTTTTATTTTTTGAATGGATCAATTAAATAAATTAAAACTTTGGGATATAAAATTGATGCACAAATACTATAATTTAAAGTAAAATTAACAGATCAAAATTTCAAGATGGCGGCTGGAAGCGCCATCTTGGAAAAATTTAATGAAAAGGGGGTCACGTAACACATCATTTAAAAGCTGTTGACGAGTACTTTATTACCCTAGAATATAAAGCCAATACCTTTACTTAATACAAAATGGTGGCACTTTTAAAATTACCTAAATACCTGATTCAGATGTAATAAATGTAGTATTTTCTTAAAGCTTTTAAATATTTTTTAAATGTTGATATAGTATACAGGGTGCTTTATTAAAGAAATTATAGAAACATTTTTAGTCTGTATATTATCACCAGTATCACCATTAAAAAGATCTTTAAAAGAGCTTCAAGAAAATACCACATTAGGTACATCTAACTTTATTAGTTTCGGAAATATGGCCATCCACATCAGGTATTTAGTCAATTTTTAAAGTGCCGCCATTTTGTATTTGGAAAAGGTATTGACTTTATTTTTAGGGTCATAAAGAATAAGTCAGACGTTTTAAAATAACGTGTCAAAAGACTCCCCTTCCCATTCAGCTTTTTTCTCAAGATGATGCCCAGCCGCCATCTTAAAATTTTCATCTGTCAATTTTACTCTAAAATATAGTATTTATGCATTAATCTCATATCCATAACTTTTAATTTTTAAAATTGATTTGTTTAAAAATAAAAAGGACGGGAAAATGCACACTGATTTTAAAAGAGGCATTAATCCGTTAAAAATACATAGTTAAATTAGTTAAAGGCCAAATATTTTGAGAACTGTTGGTCTTGGCGATTTGATAACAAGGACCTTTTTTATGGAAAATTAAATTTTAAATAACTGTCATATATCGTTTTTCAATAGATTTTGTCATTTTGGGAAAATACTAGAAAAACGAGAATTTTATAAAAAATTAGGTTAAGTGACCCGTACTACCTCGCCAGTGTAAGTTACGACTTTGTCGCAATGTTTTTTAATTGCGGTGAGACGACAAAATAAAAAAATCATAGAAATAAAAAAAATAAGAAGATAAACGTTTACGAGTATTTTAAATGGAATATCTTTACAAGCTTTAAGCGGGTACCTAATATTAAATTTAAAACTTTGAGATTTTTTGGGAGCTATTTTCAACAAAATTTTACAATAGGATCAAAAAAAAATTAGTCCCGAAAAAAATTATCCTAAAACGCATATACTTTTTACCAGTTTAGGTATTTCTACACAGCTAATACATGAAATATATAAACCTTAACTATGGAAAAAATTAACCTGATTTGCCAAGTAATACCCAGAATTAAAAAGCGAAACAATATTACACACAATAAGGTAAGTTTAAGAAAGAATGGTTTTAAAATTATTTTTTTAATTTTTATTATGAAACCATCCGTGATCGATGTTTAAGAAACATTCATGTTACTTGTTCCATGTATCGATGCCATCGATGGTAAGCTGCCGATGTTGCCATCGATGTTGAACATTGTAGTTTGCTTTTGATGTCGCATTCCTATTATGGGACGAGCGCGAAATGTTTTCCACGAGTATGACTTTTACAGCACAGGCGGCAGGCGGGTACTATATATTCTTTTCTACGACTAATGATATATTACTGGAAAACATGTTAAAAAACTTTCTTGTGGAATTGTATTATTATAAACCATAATTTGAAAGTTTCCAATTTGAAACAGAATATTTGTCAGCCATGACATACGCGATTTTATAGCCTACTGCGATTTTTTTACCTAATGTAATTGATTTTATTATTAGTTGATTTTACGTACCCATAAGACATTTTTGTACTACTTATTTAAATATAGGGGCTAAAGAGTCATATTTAGAACACAAGGTTGTTGAAAATATATACAAATTATTGTCTTTATTCACATTTAAAGCACCTTATGACGGCCGTGAGTATTAAAAGTGGGTAATAAGCTTCGTAGTGGCAGTGGCTTATGATCTATATCACCTGTTTAAAATCTTATTAGTATTAATGTACAGTGCGAGTCTGTAACTTGGAATAAATTCAGTAAATCAAATACCATTATTTTTTTTTAAAAAATGGTCGAACACGTCGATTAGCATTTTAAGTTGCGGTCTTTGTCATAAAAAATAATTATACAGTGTGTCCTACTAGAGATATGACGTCAACGATATTTTTTTAAATGGCATCCCTGTTTTTATGACTATTTTAAAGGGCAAATCATAACTACATATATTTTTTATTTTTTATTGCTTGTCGTTTCCAAGATAATTTAATAAACATTTTTTATTTGCAAAAAATTTATGCTCAAATGTTGTCCGCGTTTTTATGTGTTTTCAATTACAATTGGTATTTTCGATAGGAATTTGATAACGTAAACAGCTGATAATTCTGCTTAGAAAGTAGTATTTCACGTTTGTTTAAACAGTAATACCAGTAAGGTACATTTAATACTAAGTGACTTTTACTACTACTTTTATTTTGTCATTGTGTCAAAGTTAGATCTCTATCTCGCAATGCCTTATTCAACTGAAAAGCACAAAATTTAAATCTTAATGATGAATGAATAGGGGATAGAGCGAGAACACAGAGTGAAGTGAGTCATTTATTCAGAGACAGATATCCTGATTTACCACCCATATCACAAAGTACCATAAACAAGATTCAAAAACAGTTTCGATAAAACGGCCACGTCAGAAAAACAACTATTCATCGTCAATCGGCGCTTAATGAAGAGGTCAAAGTTGATGTATTATTAGCTGTTCAAGAAAATCCTAATCTCCCCACTAGGCAGGTAGCGCTCGAACTTGAAATTAGTCAGTCTTCAGTAGTAAGAATTCTCAAAGCACAAAAAATTTCATCCCTACAAACTAACAATCCTCCAGGAACTCAATGAAGATGATCCAGATAGAAGACTCCAATTTTGTGAACAATTTATGGAACTAATACAGTCTAATAATGTAAACACAAAAAACATTCCGTTCTGTTTTCTGATAAGTCAACGTTCATGCTAAATGGGAAGGTAAACCGACAAAATTGTCGTTATTGGGCAGACGAGAATTCATGCTGGATGAGGGAAGGCCACACTCAATGGTCAGAGAAAGTCAATGTTTGGGCAGGGATTGTAGGCCACCAAGGTATAGGACCGATATTCTTTAAAGGAAATCTGAATGGAGCGCAATACTTAGAGTTCTTACAGGATGAACTATTTCCGAATTTGGCTATTATGTTTCCTGATCCTGTAGAAGCTGATGTCCCTAATAGATACATCTGGTTTCAACAAGATGGTGCGCCCCCTCCATTTTGCAAGACCTATCCGTGATTATCTGGATAATGTATTTCCAGGCAGATGGATTGGTAGAAGAGAACCATTTGAATGGCCACCGAGATCCCCAGATTTGACTCCGTTGGAATATTTCCTATAGGGATATTTGAAAATCAAAGTATTTAAGACCAAGCTCGCAAACATTGAAGAGTTGAAAGCACGAATAAGGCATGAGTGTAGACTAATTTCCCCAGAAATTATTAGAAATGTTCAACACGAGTTTCAATTGCGATTAGGGTATTGCCAAATAGTGAATGGGCAACATTCTGAGCATTTATTGAAGAAAAATTATTAAGTTGAATAGATTTTTTAAATTTTGCAAATAAAAAATGTTTATTAAATTATCTTGGAAACGACAAGCAATAAAAATAAAAAATTAGTAGTTATGTGTAACTTGATTTGCCCTTTAAAAACAGTAACAAAAAAACAGGGTTGCCATTTAAAAAATTACCGTTGACGTCATATCTCTAGTTTAGGACACACTGTATAATTATTTTTTTATGACAAAGACCACAACTGAAAATACTAATCGACGTGCCCGACCATTTTTCAAAAAAATAATGGTATTTGATTTACTGAATTTATTCCAAGTTACAGACTCGCACTGTATACATTTGTAAACAGTCGTAGAAAAAAAATTAAACGCGACAGTGTAAGACAAAATTACTTACAAATATATTCAGGATGTTATCTAATTGCGGCTATCGTTTACAAGATAGAGGGTGTTAAACTTCTTAACAAACTTTAAAATTTAAAACCACCTATTTTTGTTACACTGGGTATTAACGATATATAATTATTTATTTGCTGTTTTTGTTACATATTTTCTAATTAAAGAGTGCCAAAAATTTAATAACATGTAA
>JACEGR010012235.1:0-12203 GCA_014170235.1 Listronotus bonariensis | reverse complement strand
TTATTAATTATAATTAAAATGAATGGGAGGAAAGTAGCTGGCGTAATTCCGCAACCCAATGAAGAGCTTAATGACGCTGGCGCTGAAGTTTCACAACCCAATAAAGAGGAGCAACATCAGCAACAACAAGAGCTGTATGACGCCATAAATCCCAATGACATGCATGATAATATGGGAGATGACTGGCTTCCCGATTGGGCTGTAAATCTGCCGCCACTTCCGTGGGTGGAGGATGAGAATAGCAACTCTAGCGACTCACCACCACCCATTCAAGTTAATGAAGTGTCAAGCACAACGGACTCAATGGCATAGTGTAGTAGGCGTTCCGCATATTGACAGAACCAGACCATAATCTTACGTTTAATGCAATTTAAATATACTAATTTTTATTAGGGTTTAAATTTAACTTTAAAATTTGGGTTGTAAGTGTATAATTTTTTATTACTACACATATATTTTTAAATAAAACTTATTAATATTTTTACTGCTTTATTACTTTTTGGTTTTACAATATTTTAAAATTTACACATATGTTGGTGTCTTTATTCCGACTCATCTACATGATAATGCTTATTGGCCCATAAAATATGTTCCTTAATTGATGAATCCTCTATGTATTCACATAAGTGAACTATATCCCAAATAACTCCATTCTTGATAACTTCTTTCACAAATTCCCTTAAATTATGGTTTATCAGGTATTTATCACAAGCGTACACTAAGTTTGAATATTTTTCAATCAAACTACCATAAAAAGTTCCATATTCAGTATTTAAAATAATTTCGTTTTTTAAATCTAACTCTTTAAACCACTTGTCTCGAAGCAATACTATTTGGTTATTTAATTCACTCATGTGCGTAGAAGCAAACGGATAAATGAACATAAATATATCCTTGATGACTACTTAGTAAATTAAAATTTATTTGAAGGAAAAGTTTTATGATGTATTTGTAAGATGTACATTATAATCTATTATTTAAAAGAGGAGGAATCGCTATCGCCTATGCACTCTTAACAAAACGAAGCAGGTAGCGCTCTTATCATACAATACTCATAATCAGGACACAAAGAAAGGGAGGAGGAGGAGGCTCTCTCAGCGGAGGAGGAGGAGGAGGCTCTCTCAGGGAGAGGAGGAGGCTCTGTCAGGGAGGAGGAAGCTCTCTCATGAATACACTACTATCATTGTCTTGTTCAATTTCAAGGCCAAGGTAATATAAAGCGGGCTTAATGGTAATTTTAAATTCCAGTTGTAAACTTGCTAAGAAGGAATCTTTCATGTCATTACTGGTTAAAGCTAATAACCCATCATCAACATATAAGACTAACAAAAGCATGTCTTGACCTTACTTCTTCACAAATAGATAGGGATCAGCATCACTTCGTTTGAAGCCAAGTGCTTTGACGTAATCACTAAAGCGCTTGTTCAAGCACCTTGGTGCTTGCTTTAACCCATACAAACTGCGTTGAAGGTAGCATACCATACCGCTTTCATCATCATAACCTTCTGGTTGCCTTATGTAATCCTCTTCATTAAGTTTACCATAAAGAAATGCAGTACACACATCATACTGAGTAAGAAACATATTTCTACTTGCAGCAATACTTAACAGAGCTCTTATTGTCCCACCTTTTGCTACTGGACTGTAGGTCTGATTATAGTCCTCACCTTTTCTTTGTTAATAACCCTTAATAACCAGCCTAGCTTTGTACTTGTCTATCGAACCATCTGGATTTGTTTTCAGCCTATACATTCATTTACATGGAATGGCCTTTTTACCTGGCGGTAACTTCTTAATCACCCATGTCTTATTTTCTTTAAGGGATTGTAACTCTCGCTGCATTGCTATAATTTAGTTATATTTATCTTCACCTGTGGTGGCTTCCTTATACCTCAGTGGTTCTCTAGACTTGGTAATCTCAGCAGCAACTGTCATAACAAAGTCATCAAAACGTGGAGGGGCTTTCATTGTTGCTCTGTCTCGCAATCTTCTTCTTACTTCGTTGTTGTAGACATCAAGCATGGACTGAATGGTTTCTGTATCTTCTCCAGGTACGTCTTCAATTGGTTCATTTCTCTCTATTTGATGTTCTTTTCATCTAATCTAGCTTCAACTGCATCGTCCTCTGATCCAACTTTCACTAAATCATAGTTTGATAAATCATAAACCTCATCTTTAGTATCTTTTTATTCTGAAGAGGCACTTGTAGTAAAGGGGGTGATTGTCCTGGCAATAAATGTTTCTCGGCATGTAGAGGTTTAAATTCATCAAAAATAACATCTTTAGATCTTACGAGCTTTTTCTTGACACCAAATGCAATAGCCATCGTCGTTTTCATAACCAACAAGCACACCTTTGACACCTTTCTTGTCCATCTTTCTACGGTTTTTCTTGGGAATATGAGCATAACAAGTACTCCCGATGACTCTTAAATGTTTAATGTTGGGTTTCTTTTTAAACCATACTTCATGCGGGGACTTGTCTTCAACTCCTGGCACACCAGTTCTGTTAAGAATATAGGTTGCCGTATTCACCATTTCTGTCCAAAATATTTTAATCAAATGCCTTCCCTTGCATGCATAAGTGACCTTGTAGTTTCAACGATTCGACCATGCGGAAGAAGAGTGTTACAACTCAAAAAATTAACTTTTGCAGAAGAGCCATTATTAGTTATTGTTGCTACAAAATGCTCCATAACTTTGACACTATTAAACATTGACACTTAATCTTTTTTTTTGTTCTTATTATTTTTTGAGCACCTTTATGCGACTGGTAACTTTTTTTATTTAATTGTAATTTTTGAAAAAATAAATACTTGTAACATTCTTCAACATTTATTTTTTTTTAATAAAGACATGTAACAATTTTTTTTATTGATTTTAATTTACAAAAATTACCTAGAATTGAAATTTTCTTACGACTCTAACTAGTTTTTGTTAAAATAGGCATAATTATTTTCTTTTTGCATCTCAAACTTTCAAATTGTTTAAAAAATATACCATGTAACAGTCTTTTACAGAAACATAATTAAAACCTCCAATTAAAACTTTTTTATTTTTCGGGTTTTAGTAAGTAAAAAAGCTTATTTTCATAGAAAAACACCTTATTTATTACATAAAAACTTAAGAAAAATTCAAAACATTCTTAAAACAAAAGAGTATTATTTTGCAAATAAAACAAATTCTGAAAATGACTAACTAATCAGATAAATTAAAAAAAATAAATAAAAATAACATTCTTTGGACTTAAAGAGTATAAGTTACAACTACAAAAAAACAGTTAAAGGTTTTTAAAAAAATCCAGATAATAAAACGGGACGCATTTCTTTTTTCTATTAGGTCTACCAATCCTTTTTTGTTTGTTTCTGTAACTCCCGGCTTTTTTGCAAGTGCAGGAGTTAATTTCAGATTTTCAAAATTAATGTTTTTTCTGTGGTTAATAATTTCAGTTTCCAAAATAGTTTTTTTCGGTAAAAGAATATTTATACAACAATTTGTTTGGATTCGATTTTTCAATTTGAATCACCCGAAAATCTTTAAGTTTTACATTTTTTCCAACATTAATATACAGCTCCGTTGCCAATATTTTAAAATTATTATGTCTTTATATCCTATTTCAGTAAGTTTGTAGCTTTTTCCCTTTTTTTTGCCCGTCTAATTAAAACGGCATATTGATCCGGAACAAAAATTGAATGAGATTTCTTATAATTTGTTACTTCAGTCTCTATCCTTGCGTCAACACTGTCCCCTTCATTTTGACTGTGCCCTTTAATAAAAAAATTTATGGGTTATAGATTTAATTTTGCGACCAAGTAAACATAAAGAGCAAGAATACATTTATTTTTGTTCTGGCCGCAACAATTATCCGAATATAAAATTATATCTAAATCCTCTTCACTTTTATCACAAAGGGCCTCACAATACTTAAAAATACAGGTACCTATTTCGTTTGCCCCTCTTAAGGCTTCCCCTCATGCCACAAGTAGCACAAAGCTTCTATAGATTTAAGGTCGAAAAGAGTAAAATTAAAGACATTTAGTTTTGATACGTAATAAAATGAATTTGCATGCCCAGTTGGGCACGGCAAAACTTACATTATCCGCAGTATTGTTTTGTCATTATTTTTTTCTTGACGACTAAGCACTTTTTCCTGTATGTGTTTTTCATACTTTTCCTGAAGTTTGACCTTTTCCTCTTGTGACCCCTTTTCGTACTCTAAACAAAAATCACACTGATCTTTTTTGGAACATAAAAAGACAAATTAAATTCTTCATTGAACACTTTACTTTAAAGCTGGTAATTTCCACTGTCTAATTTTTGCTCTTGGCATAATTTTACATAATCTCTATGTAGCTCAGCCAATGTTTTCCCCCTTCTATAAACTCACGAGAAGTATTTGCCCTACAATAATGGGCTTCAGTTCGTGGAATTGATTTAATGTGTTCTCTTATTTTATTTTTGATTTCTTCATTTATCTTTTTGTGGTTACCATGTTTACCCCTTTTATCCTGCTCAATTACTTTTCCTGTTTCACAAGCATTTTGTTTTTTTATGACAGTCGGAATCGTTCTAATATTTATTGCCAAAGTTGCCATAAAAAAAAATTTACATACCCTTATATTTTTTCCAGAAATTATAAAGCAAAATGCATTATTTGGATTTCTTTATTTTACAACATTGCTATATTTATATTTGGGTGTAATTTGTTTCATGTTGGATGCAATATATTCTCTTTGTTTATTAATGTCTCCCAGTTCGTAATATTCAGAAAAAATTAGTTCTCGTTGGTCTGGAGATATTTTATTTTTGCAGTTAAGTCTACATTTCTCCCCACATGCCTCTATGTCAATTGTTTTCTTTGGCATTTCTTTCTCTATTCGTTTTGTCAGATTTTTATCTTTTTGAACTGAAGTATAAAAGTATGTTTCTCCCTTATTTCTTAATATTTTTGCACAATTTCTTTTCCACGTCTAGGGTCTCCTATTTCTTTTTTCCAGTTTTTTTTTTAATTTAGAGTTTTATTCGATACTTTTCTTTTTTTCTTTGGTGGAATTTCTTCCTTTTCTGACCCTTCTGAAACATTGGATTCATCTGATTCTTGAAATAAAGGATCTTTAACACTGTCATCAGAATCGAACAGGTCAATCTGTGGATCTTTGGCAGTGTTTTCTTGAATGAAAAAATAATAATTTAGTACAAAATAAATTAAAAAATAAATAACACAACTACCTTTATTTATACTGGAAGTGCTTGGGTAAGAATCATGCTGCAAGTGTTGAGTCTCTTCATTTAAAGAATCTAAATCATTCGATAAGGTAGAACAGGAAGATGACCCAGAAGAAGAAGATGAACCTGAAGAAAAAGATGATCCAGAAGATGAAGAACTACGTGAGGACTGCGGTGGAAGTTGCTTTTCTATAAAATTAAAACACAATCATAAAAATTATGATAAGCCGTAAATGTTATTACTATTAGTCAATATTACCTTCAGGAGAAATTTTCTCACAATCAAGACTAAAGTCAACGTTTTTTTGACTTGGCATGGCAAACTGGAAGTCTCACAAATATTTTCTGCTTCAGCTTCGATCGTAAAATTATCTTTGAATGGTGAGTGTTTATTACCTAAAAACAAAAACAGCTTTTTGCAATATTTTCTACAAAATTACATATTTTATTCTTACCTTCAGTCAAAATAACAGTGTCACAATGAACACCAGATCGGTCATAATTTGTAACTTCTTCATTTAGTTTCGTGGAACAAATATCGGATGTGCCATGGGATAGGATTTCCATTTCAGTGAGGGTTTCTTTAGGCTTATCGATAGCATCATTATCACTTATCACACTCTCAGATGGCACGGAAATATTCTTGTGTGCTTCGGGATCAACATTAATATCTAACATGCGCAAAATTCGCGCGCTTCGGCCAGATTCATTCATCATACCTAACAAAAACAAAAAAAAACATTTTAAGAGATACATTTTTTTATTAAAAATAAGAGTTTTTCTGATGAATATTATTATTTTAGAAAATATTTTTCTTTGTATAAAAAAATAAATTAACAATAAAAATAAAAATCACTATGAATATAGTAACATTTTAAAATAGAACGTAAATTTCTATTTATTTTGGTGCAAGACTGTTACAGATCGAATTGTAACTTTATTCTAAATAAAATAACTACGAAATACTTGTATATTTCGGTGCAAGACTGTTACAAATCAAATTGTAACTTTATTCTAAATAAAATAATTAAGAACTTCTTGTACTTATTCTGGACAAAATGGTAATAATTATAAATAAAACATTATAACCATTAAATTGATTTAATTATTTAACTTACCTCGAAGCAAAAAGGGTTTAAATCTTAATATAACAGTTTTTTATCAGTAACACTGTGGCACCAAACGCACTAAACCGTAATGTAACAATCTTCTAGAGACGCGACGATACTTTCAGGTATAAAATCGGAGACAAACTAAAATGTTGCGCTGTTGCCCGTAGATTCAAGGAATTTTGCCGAAATTGTCGTGTTACATGTCGCCATCTCTCGGAAAATACACAAGGTAGAATTATAACATTTTTTCACATAAAAGTAGGTTCGATTTAGAGCCGATTTTTATAAAAATGTCAAAAATTAAAAATTTTGAGTTGTAACACTATTCTTCAGCATGGTCGGATTGTTCTATCGTCTCTTTCTGCGCATCCATTTGGTGTGTAGTACTAGGCATGATCAATCTCTGTCTTATTCCCTGCTGATTTAAAACTTTTCTGACTTCAAGGTTGTCGAATTCTTTGCCATTGTCTGATAAAACTTCTCTTACTGTATATCCTGTGGTTCAGCTAGAACCGTTTTTAGTTTTTCTACAACTTCTGATTTTTGTCTTATAAAGAAAATAAAACGGAATCTACAATAAGCATCTTTAAACAGGACAACACGCCGTGCTAACGCAGTAATAGACGTACCTGCAAATCCCGACCAGATCTTTTGAAGTGTGAGAAAAGAGGATACGTCAAGAATCAAAAACGCCAGCAAGAAAGCATATTTCTTAAGTTTTTTTGTAGTTTTTTCTTCAATAAAATATCGCAACGTACAACAAGTGTTTTCCTGAGCACAGGGTGGTCCTTCACAAGCTATCTTGGGTGTAAACAGTCCCACAACGCAACACACCATTTACACAAAAAATGATTTACGCAATACTAGCATACAATTATTTAATTAATTCTGTAACTAATTTAAAACCGTTTGATGTAATAAATGGTCAACTTTTTGCCAATGACCCCTTTAATATAAAATTAAATCAAATACCTTTAAACGACTATGTTCATGCGCATAAAAAACTCAAAAACATTGTACAGAACAATTAATCAAAAAATTGCCAAAAATAAACAAAAGGTAATCTCAAAAAGAAACCAAAAACGAGATAGCTCAGAAATATTTATTTCAACCCAATCAAAAGGTTTACATAAAAAAACATGTAAGACAAAAACTCTCAGATAAGTTTTCTAAACCTACAGAAATTTAATGCGCAAATAAAAATCGTAAAACAATAACAACAAATACTCAAGGCATAGTTCATATGGACAATCTTAAACGCCCACTATGACAAACTTACTGTTTTGACTAACCTAAAATATTGTTTTTCAGGCTAATAGCTGCCGTTATTGAAGACGAAAATAAAATAACAATTAACCACTAGATGACAACCCAGGAAGTTAACCAATAAAATAAGTATAGGCAAAATTAATGGAATACACTCATACATTAATTTACCCCTTATGACTTAAGCCATTTTTTGTTGTAAATACGGTTTAAAACATTAATTTTGTTTTGCTAAACGGTGACTTCATATACGTCACGTATTTAACCGTGTCTGAATACATCGCGATCAATGGTTTAAAAACAATATATTTATCTTTGTCGAGCAGGCGTATGCATCGAACTCATTAAAACTTTGTTTCGGTCATTTTCTATTAACTTTTAACATGGATGTAAATGGCAAGGGAACTTTTTTATATTTGGTGTAAACTAAAGTACATATTAACCCTATAAAATTAAAATCATAATCATAACCTAAAAGCCTATTGCGCTCTGACGCAACGGTTTAAAAACCTACATTTTCTTGATTCTCATGTTTATATCGTCATTTTCGAATACGGTTTAAACCACTCCGACAAATACGGTTAAGAAGAAAATTTGACTCTAAACCTTATCATAATAGAAATCAACAACCTACACTCCAAATCAATAAATATAACAAATTCATTTTTTTCACCCTTTCGGGGTCATCCCACCCAGGTCCGACGACCGCCCCCTAGGTGGTGCACTGCAGCCTGAAGGCTTATTGTACCTTGACCCCTACTCCTTCTCATTCACACACCATTCATTCCATAACTTGGATGGTTGTTGCTCGGTCCGCATCCCCGAGAAGAACACCGTGTGCCGCTGCCCGAAACACCGCTGTCGCCGGACACCCATCCAAATTATGGGCGCGCATTTCACTGCCTAACTCCGGTGATCGACGCTTGCCGATACAACCGAAGCCGCCACAAGCGCGCCCAACAAATTTATTACTTACACATAAAAAAATTACTGAGGCATCTAATTATTTAAAAGTATTAAATTCGACACAAACCAGTGTAGCAAATAAAATAAAGAAATAATACCTCACCACTAAAGACCAAAAGAAGATTATTTAATATAGTAAGCTCAGTATTTAAGGTTGTAACGAAAAATCTAGATGCGTCGGATGGCGAACGCTACGAAAAATTAATACAAAACCAAAACAAATTGGCTACTAATATATACAACCAAAACTCGATTTCGAAAAATGTCATTGACAAATTTAAGCTTACTCTCAAACAAATTATTAATAATGAAAGGCCTATTTAAAACAAAATAAATTAAATAAGTCTAATAGTACAAAATACTACTTAGAGAGAAAATATGCATTTTATAAAAGACATTTTAAAACAAATTATTAATTTTTATGAAATCATCGATTCAATTTTACAGAATATTAAAAGTTCAATTACCTTTTCCAAATAAAAAATAAGGCATTCAAATATAGTAACACTTAAAGACCTTTTAAAAGAACTTAAAAATCTAGAAAATAATATAGGTAATAACCACCACTCTTTCCTGCCTTTGTAACAAAATTTAGAAAACATTTTTATTTGAAAAGTGACATCAACTAATTCCTCGCAATAAATATTTAATTAAAAATCAATTGCACTATACACATCGACGCACCCCCTACAAAAAAATCTTGCCGACCTTATACATCTGCAGTAAAGAACACTTTAAAGAAGTGGAAAGCAAAAGTCCATGTGAAGTATAGCTGTTACAAAAGCCACAGAGCACCACCACCTGTCAAGAAATTGACGTCACCCTAACACATCCTGTTGTAAACCAATTAGATGATTCAAATAAATGGTTATTGATACTTCCTTTAAAAAATATAGTAAAATGCGAATTACAAAAATAACGCCGAAAGTTAAATGGTACGTATCTAATTACCTTGCCTACAGGATGCAAAGCAAAAGTTGCCGAAATCATGATTGCCAACAATATACTGTGTCTACCATTGTCTACATAGTTTATTTATTTAAAGCAATTTAACTAATTTATAAATTTGAAAAATCCTTCTTATCAAAAACGGCGTTGAATCAAGTACGTACATATACTTTTTTTTCTAAATAAAATTGCATACATATATAAATATTTACATAAAACCGGTTTTGAACCAATAACCCAACATCCTTATCAGCTTCTTATCAGCATTTTATATTCACTTTTGATAAAGGATAAACTTCGCTTTACTAGTAAAAATATATAATGAGCGACCAAAATGAGAATATTTTTAACAAATTGGTAAAATCCATTGAACAGGCTAATGAAAAACAAACTAAAGATTTAGAAGTAAAAATAATCTCCGAAATAACTACAGTAAAAACAGAAATTCTAGAAATTAAAGAGCTGGTTCAGCAAGAAAGCAATAGAAGAGAGATAGTTGAAAAAAGCAGGATATTTTGAAAAATAAATATGAATACATACAGAAAGCATTGAAAAAGAATCATATAGTTATTTTTGGGTTGCAATTCGAAGAAGTAGAAAATTTGGCCTCACACACAGTGAATCAACTCAACACATTGCTTGAGCTAAATTTAACGTTGGGTAGCATAAACAACATATTTCCTATTGGCAAATCAAATGACAGAAAACCAATAGTAGTATAATTTTTGTCATATTTTACAAAAATAGAAGTTCTAAAAGCTTGTAAAAAATTAAAGGGAACGACAATTAATATTTCCAAAGACCTTACTTCCAGAGAAAGATAAATTAGAAAGATATTAGTAAAACATTAAAAGTTGGCAGAGGAAAAGGGAAATAGAGCATTTATTAGGAAAAACTTGCTGTATGTAAACGGCGAAGTATATACACATGAAAGTCTGGAAACTCAAAATAAGGAACAAGAAACACTAGTACATAACCAATTGAGAAAAATAAATAGTGCACCGGCTACACCTTCAAAGCCGCTTCAATGTACTGAAATTGAACATACAGAAGAAGAGGAGGAAGAACCTAAGGCCACTAAATCTGACAGTGAAGATGATGGTATTACTCAAATAAGCCCAGAAGTCGACCATTTGGGAAAAAGAAAGCAGATGGAAAAACATGCGGGACCCGTTACAAGAAAGTTAAACAAAGTCAAAAACTTCCAATTGAACCATCTGCGCAACCTACAAAGGCTAGCACAAAAAAACAATAAACAAACAGACAGCTGTTAATAAATTGTGTATGTTATAGGTTATAATTGGAACAGCATTAATTAGCCATTAGTATTTCGCCATACATTATTACCGTATGTAGTCTTATAATCGTATTTAATTTTTTATTCCCTTTTGTTATTAAAAATATATTATATTAGATTTTTGTTTTTTTTTATTTTTTTGGCTTGTATTATTTCTTTTTCCTTGGAAGGTAGTTAATTATAGTTTAGATTTTTATTTAGAACTTACCAAATATGAATCAATGCGTGATAGATTTTCAAATCGATTGCATTGAGACCAAGTGCGCAAAATCTGTGAATGAATGTCATTCTATATTAGGCATTAATAATTACAGTAAATTTTCAATTTTTCATAATAATAGAAACTTAAACAAAAACTCTTTAGAGCTACAAGTACTATTAGAAAGCTGTAATAAATACAAATTTGATTTTATTGCTCTTACAGAAACATGGCAGTTACCCGATCTAGATTTGTTGCAGGTCCCTGGCTACGATATTGTATACAATGAGGGAGGGAATAATAGATCGGATGGAGTTGTGATTTATATTAAAAAGAAATAAACAGCCAAAGTAGCATAGTTTGCTTGGGAGACGTTAAAGCTATAAAAACAAACCTAATTCATGAAAACAAAAATATTGAAATTATTTCTATTTATAGATCTCCCTCCCAGAACCCACGTGAATTTAACCAAAATCTGTACAATTATTTATTTAATCATAAAAACAGTAAATATGATTTACAAATAATTTTAGGAGATATAAATATTAACATATTAGAAAATAATACTGATTTTGTAAATGAATACCTTAACATTCTTTCAGAATACAGATACTTGTCGGCTATAAATAAAAAGACTAGAATTTGCCGAGAAAGTTCTCCTGTTTGGACCATATTTTTATTAAATCAAAAAACTTCGACTATATTCATTTTTGCCAATTGTTTTACAAACCCCAATTACTGATCACTACCCTATTATTTTGGAGTGTTCTTCGAAATCATTTCTCAATAGTAATTAAATAGTAACATATTTAAATCATTCTAAACTTACCGACAAACTTAAAAAGGAATCTTGGGATATGCTGTAGATACTTTCATCCAGCGAGCTTAACGCCCTAATCCAGTTATCTAGCGTAACAATAAATATTAAGAAAAGAGATAGAAAAAGAACTCCATGGATTACTAAGGCTCTAGTTATATCAATTAACTCAAAAAATCTTCTTTACTTAAAACATAAACAAAATCCAAATAATCAAAAAATCTTAAACTCCTACAAAAGTTATAGAAATAAACTTAATAATTTAATTAAAATTACAAAAAATAATTATTATAAAGAACTTATCAATGAAAATGGAAACTCTTCAAAAAATTATGGAATTGAAAAGGAAATTGAAAATAAAAAATCGCATGCT
>JACEGR010012234.1:0-12204 GCA_014170235.1 Listronotus bonariensis | reverse complement strand
CATATTATTATTATTATTAGAGACATTTTGCACCTCTTAAAATAACAGACGTTTTTTGGCCTCATTATGGTTATCGTTATTAAACATAACGATTACGGCAGCAGTTTTAGACAGAGTTTTTGCAGCCTCTTTTAAGAAATTTATCTTGCGTCTGCGCTTTCGACACATAACCTTATTTTTGCCTGTGGTTCACCGATTTTAAAGTTAACGAAAAATCAGTTTTTACTTTTATTCTTCATAAGATAAAAATTGATATTTAAATATATGCAAACACTTCTGTTGATTTCGTTTTTTAAAGTAGATGCAAACAATACAATATAAGCAAAACACAAAAAGTAAGGTTAGGTTTGGTAGTAGAATAAAAAGCAAGTGTGCCAGATGGTAACATCTAAATTAATTACGGATTTAGAAAATCCGTAAAAGTGCAAGTCCGTTTTAATTTCTTTACCCTATTTGATTTTTATTTGCTGCTATTGATTTTTCGCTAATTAGAGCCTATGTATAAAATGATATTTTAATTAATACGGCCTTAAAATTTTAACCTTTTCAATAATTGATATTAAAATTTCTACAATCCGGCAACCACGCAGTTTACCAATAACGATAACGATAAGCTCTTCGGTATTCATCCGTAATTAAAGGAGTCCGGTATGGTTAATAACGATAACGGATCATGTTTGCCTTTTTTTTTTTTCCCAGGGAGCCGTCTGCATGTCCGGTGGCACTGCAGCCTGAAGGCTTATTGTACCAAACTCCCGTTTTATTCCAGTACCCTAGTTCCTTGAAGAAGGCGGTATAGGTCTGCTGGGTGCGTACCATATGTTTCCGGGGCACTCTAATATCCCCGAAGATTGCCTGTCTTTTGTGATCCAGTGCCTCACACTCTGACAGTATGTGGGATACTGTTTCGGTCTCTGCTCCACATAATCTGCAGTCCAGATCTCCGTTGTACATGTTTGCCTTACTGCGCAGTCTCAGAATAACGTTAACTACAACGGAATTGCAAAATAAGGGGTGCAAAATGTCTCTATTATTAGCTTATCATACTTGGTTATAGTTAAATTTTTATAGTATATGGGGCCGTTAAAAGTATTACGAAAGCACTATAGGGGGCGCGGGGGGTCTTAGTTTTAATTATTTTTTATGACACGGGGAGTGGGGTAGGGGTTTAGATGATAATTACGTTAGCGGCAGCTTTTTACTGTTTTACACATATGGCAACCCATCCGCACAATGGGGCGTATTTAGGAGTACCAGCCGCTGGGTAAGCGGAGTGTCAAAATTGTCAAATTAAACCAATAGCATGGCTTTATTTTGATAGATTTGATCCTCCGCTTACCCAGCGGTTAAGCGGCTGGATACTTCTGACTGTGCCGATGTTTCAAAACGATACACATTTTCGGTGATTTCCACAAATAATAAATATGTTTAGGTACTCGCTTAGAATCAAATATGGGAATTACCTACTGCACGCAATTTCAAAAAGTAGTTTCAAATAGATAAATCCAAGTAACATCAAAAATCTTTTAAAAAATCTCATGCAAATACACAAGTACAAAATGTAGTTAGTGAACGAAGTGTGGCGTAAATTTAAATTACAAACAAAGTCCTACAAGGAATTTGCCTTTTCTTTTCTAAGAAAATTAAAGAATAATTGCGAGTAGTGACTAGGAATAAATCCAATCTACTATGAATTTTTTAATAAGTTGAGTGTTAAAACCATTTAGATATAAGTACTAGAACTGAGGAATCTTGGTTCTTGAGTTTGGACCGCGTCAAATTCAAATCGTTAACCGACGTATCGCCATCGATTGCTCAAGGCATCTTCAGGAATCTTTTCTCTGAGAGATGGGAGCACCGACTTCATAAGGCAGATTTATTCGAGGATTTATTTCTTTATAATTGACTCTGTTGACTGGTCACCATAATAAACTGTTATTTTTTGTGTTTTTATATTTAAATTGCTTGATGAAGACATTAATATTGTGACGTTGACATTTTGAAATACTACTTGACGTCACTGGGGCAAATGTACCATATGGAACTATCTTCTTGGGACAATGAGACCTGTGGACCATCAAAACTAACTTTGCATTTTTTAAAAACCAACTTAACTTATTTGACTAACTAAATTTAGTACGGGCATACCCCCCACTAGGGGTAGCCTGCACGGGGCTTAACTAAAACTTTAACTTTATACTTCACTTCCTTTTACCTACTTCTTATCTAATCTAATGTCTTTTTAATTTCTTTCTCTCCCTCTTTAAATATTAAATTTTCCAGTGTTTGTTTTGCATTTCTACGCGACCCAAGTTGTTTAATGTTTTTATTTTATTATTATAAGAGTAACCTAGAAAATTGTTTAATTTATACTTTAAAAACCTTGACACCTCACGTTTATCTTTATTTAGCAAAATTCCCAAAAATGTATATTTTTAAAATTCCCAAAATGTATACTTTTTTATACTAGGTGTTCACAATATGCAAACCGAAAATTTAAAAACGCTTGTTTTGTTGGTAATTTTGCTAAATATTGTAATATTTGTACCGTGCTCTATGTTGAATACCGTGTCAGTAAAGTTTGTTTAAATTAATATTTTGTGTGTTAAAGTCCTCTATCCTAAGCCTACTTTCTTATTTCTAGAATTATAACTGCTGCTTATAAAATAATAAAAAGACGAAATACATTAAAAGAAAAGTGCATATACAAATGTTTATGTAAGCATGGGAAGAGAGAGTAGGAATTTTGCTTACTTTTGATGACATGGGGGAGGGGGAGACAATAATTTTAATAAATCTGCTTACGTAATACTTGAACAGCTCCTATGACTTCAAAAGGTAAGCAATAAGAGGAAATATTAATGACAGTCATTATAATTTTTTTATCTTATTCAAGGGCTATCTGGGTGATGCATGTTTTGGCTCTCAGAAATTATAGAAGATTAAACAAACAGTTAAATGGGAAAAATTTTCGAGAATTTTATTAGAAATGAAAAGATGCCAGCGGCGTACCTTTAAATTTTTCGGTTTTCGAGATAATTTTAAAATTCCGTTGAAAATGTTTTACAGATTTGAAAAAAAACAAACCAGTAAGTTACAGCACTTTATATGCCACGTCATAAGAGATCTACAGCAGATCTTCTTTCCTTCGTTTCACACAACTGGAACAAGTCTCTTGAGTTTCTAGGTGAGTCCCAGATCGTTGCTCTTGATATATCTAAAGCTTTCTGACCAAGTCTGGCATGACGCACTTCTTAATAAACTTCCCTCCTACGGTCTTCCAACTAAACTCTGCTCTTGGCTCTCCAGTTATCTTTCTAATCGACGTATATCAGTCATTGTTGATGGCCACTTTTCAAGCTTTTACGAAATTAATGCTGGAGTGCCTCAGGGTTCAGTACTAGCACCAACTTTGTTTCTTCTTCACATCAACGATCTTCTTTCTTCCACAACCAATCCCATTCATAGTTATGCTGACGATAGTACTTCACTCCACTTTTCAGGTTCCCAAACCAATCTCTCAACCCGACTTGGAAAGCAAACGCAGGACGATGCAGATATCTCTTTCACAGGATCTTAATTTGATATTGGATTGGGGCGCCAAAAATCTCGTTCAATTTCATGCATCCAAAACACAGTCATGTTCCTTGTCGCGAAAAAAATCATCAAACACTCATCCTTTGCTTACTAGTGGCCAGGTTTTGCAGAGCGGGGACACATTTAACGGTGTGGGCGTCACATTTGAGAATAACCTTAACTGGCATAAACACATTATATCTATAGCCACCGCGGCTTCAAAAAGCTTGGATTTCTTTTCCAAGCCAAAAAATATTTTTCTCCTTCCAATTTATACACTTTGTATGTGTCTCAAATTCGACCCTCTCTGGAATATTGTTCTCATGTCTGGGGAATGGCATCCCCTACAACTCTCAGCATTCTTGATGCCGTTCAAAGAAGGGCTGCTCGTCTTATTAATTATCCTTTACTTACTCAAGGACTTTCTTCTCTTGCCCATCGTCGAGCTGTGGGAGATCTATCGCTCTTCTATAGATACTTTTACGGCTTCTGCTCCGACGAATTATCCAGTATAGTCCCTCCTCTTGCAGCTTCCAACAGAGAAACTCGTGGTGCCGCGCGTATACGGTTCAATTGGACAGGCCCCGAACTTCCCATTTCGTTCGTTCTTTTATCCCTAGAGTTTCTAGACTGTGGAACCTACTGCCAGCGGAGGTCTTTCCTTCCCCCAAATCTTCAAGTTTTTAAGTCCCGTGTTAACAAACTTCCTCTTACCCTGCTTAAGACATCCACGGTGCGTTAGTATTTAGGCTTTCAGCCTTCGTGGATTGTCCAAAGATAAAAAAAAACTTCTCAGGTTCTTTTTCAAAATATCTCCCTAGAACCCTCA
The DNA here is from genome assembly GCA_014170235.1 of Listronotus bonariensis. Classification (NCBI taxonomy): domain Eukaryota; kingdom Metazoa; phylum Arthropoda; class Insecta; order Coleoptera; family Curculionidae; genus Listronotus; species Listronotus bonariensis. The sequence continues at coordinate 7,799 of JACEGR010012234.1, read as the reverse complement.
TCTATTGTCAAAAACACAAAAAAGTTACATACCTGACAAAAATCTGAACATTTTTCTGACACTATGAAATACCCTTTTTCGTTTGAACACCTGAACAGCCTTGTATACTCCATGAAGGTAGCATCAGTTTCATACGGTTTCTTTCCACCAAGACCCAACCAAAAGAAATTATCAGGTTCTTCACCTAATAAAAAAAATATAAATCATTAGATAAAACACTTATTTTTTATTTTCTTTAGGTAAAAAAAAACTCTACCTTCCGAAATCACTTGTAGAGTAACCCATGGACTATTGAACATGTCTTCTGCAATATCCTGGATCAGTCTCGTTTCATCTGGATCTGCTTTCGAACCTATCCATACATAAACTATACCAGAGTCGGGATCATCGTCTTGTTCAAAAGGAACTTTTAGAATGTAACTAAAAAATAATTTAAGTTTATTCTTAGATAAAAAAAGAAAATTTTAAAGCACACTGTTTTCATGCATAGAAAATGGCTTAATTTCACTAGTGTTACAATAGTATATTTCCTATCTAGTGCTGAAAGTGCACTTTTCCGCACGCGACTGCAGTTGACTGAACTCGCTACGCGTCATTTGCGGAAAAGTGGCACTTTCGGCACGTGTTAGGAATGCTATTTTTTCTACGAGCGTAAGGAATACATAAAAACTATATATTTTTTTTTTTTAATTTTTACACAATGCTACCTAATATTATACCATACCAGAGCAAAATTTCCTTTTAAATATGAAGTAAATGAAAATCCTTCATTGCGAACAACTAATATTTGGTTTAAAATTTTTGTACTTTTCCGCACTAGTACGGACACTTTTAAATATTTAAATAAATAATAGTTTAAAAAAACTAAAAAACACGCTTTTATATGCAACCGAACTAAAAATTAGAAAATAATTTTTCATTACAAAGAGTTTGTCACTTCAGAGTAAAAAGCATTTTACTATTTTTTCATAACTTTTCCTCATAGATATTTGCAAATAGAATAATTATAACATTTAATATATTAAGCACCCCACGCTTTTATTCTGAAGTGACAAACTCTTTGAAATGAAAAATTATTTTCTAATTTTTAGTTCGGTTGCATATAAAAGCGTGTTTTTTAGTTTTTTTAAACTATTATTTATTTTTAATTTTTTAGTTCGATATATCAATTAGTTTTTAAAATAAATGCTCCAGTTTATTCACTAAAAAATTCCTTCGCCATTTTGTCAAGAGACACAGAGGATCTGTAAAGGAATTTATTTATCCTGGCGGTCCTAATCAGGATAACGGGATACTGCTTTTAAATTATTGCATTGTCATCGGTCCTTGATACGTGTGCAAAGTTTCAAAGAAATTGAATCGCTGGAAGTTGGTAAAAATTAGGCTGAAAGATTCCGTTACATAGATAGATGAGATAGTTACAACTCCAAGCTAATAAAAGCGTGTTAAAAAGAAACTTTTTTTTAAATTTTTAACACCCCATAGTTCCAAAACTAAGACGTTTAGGACATATGTTTATATGAAGTATTTTCTGTTGTAGAATCGCCCCGTAAAGTTTGTTGGTTGAGTTACTGGACTCCTGTATGTATGTAGGTAATTTGATTGAAATTAATGAAAACTTTGATGTCTATTGGTGCCTAAACGGTGAGGTTTATCGACTTTAATAAAAAGTACCTTATTTTTTAAGTTTTTGATTGTCTATAAAATGGCGCCCCCAGCTTTGCGACATCTGTCAAAATACAAAAAGTTATGATGTAAATAAATTTTAAGTTTTAGGTAAAGTGCCCTCTGGCGGTATTTAAAAAACTACTTTTGTCTTAACATTTTAGAATCTGCAAAGGTCGATTTGTGTGCCAAATATCAAATGGATTGGTTAAAAAATAAATGCAATATGGCGAAAAACCAAAATAAAAATTGAACTTTGACGGCTTGTAACTCGAAAACGAATGACGTTTTGAAAAAAATTATATAAAGCTCTACCCTTATTTTGTCAAGTAGAATCACCCCCTTAAGTTACGTGATCGATTTTTGAATCACCATGTATTTTGCCACCTACTTGTAACTATAACCAAGAAGGATAGAAAAAACGTCCTATACAATTTTTTTATACTTTTTCATTTATTATCTTTTGAGCAAATAAAAAATTAAAAAATTAACATCAAAAACTCAAGAAAAATAAAGGGTTAAACTTTTTTTAAATGGAACAATATGTATATTATGTCACCATTAAACAGGTCTTTAAAAAAGCATTACAAATATACCACATTTGATATATCTATCTTTTTTTTATTTATTTTATTTATTTATTACAAAATTTATGGATAACCCCATTTTACCAAAGTTAACAATATAAATATAATAACAAACTGATGATGGAAACAATAATAAAATATAAGTATACTTAAAAAAAACTAAATAAAGCTAAAGGATCACATTTCAGAACAATTACAGTAGAAAAAAATTTAAAAAAAAAATTAAATATTTTAAAGCCAGAGAGACTGCAATCAAAAATATTAATATTTTTATCCAAAGAGTATTTTAAAGCTCTATCTATAGGGGAGTGTGCGCCATAGTTTGTTGAATGGAAGGGAATGTAGAATATGTCGTAAACATCTATTAGGAACATTCAATCGCATCAAAGCCAGCAACTGAGAGCAATTAGTAATACCATTTATCAATTTAAAAATAAAACTTGCATCAAACATGAGTCGCCTCTTCTCAAGTGTTGCCAACCTTAACACATTCAACATATCCACTCTATGATAGTTCTCCATACACAGACCATACTTAAAAGCAGCAAATCTTAAAAAATTTGTGTTGAACACGTTTAATCATATATTTATGGTTGTGATAAAAAGGAGAATTCCACATTCGATCTAACAAGTAAACAATATAGATTTCTTATTGTCTCAATTGAAAATTGAGAACAATTTCTCAATACAAATCCCAACATTCTCATTCCCTTAAGACTCACCCTGGAAACATGCTCAACAAAAGTTAGCCTTTCATCAAGCCAGACACCAAGATCCTTTGAAGTCTTAGTATAGGACAAATCCACATTATCTATTAAGTATTTTGTTGGAATTCTTTCACGACTTCGAAAAAACTGATATAATAACATTTATTTATATTTAAAAACAAATGATTCGACTGTGTCCACTGCCAGAGCGCATTCAGATCCTCCTGAAGTTCCACTGCGTCCCCCCCGTCTCAACCACTTTGTAAATTTTTAAGTCATCAACAAACATTAGACCCTTTGAATGACGTAATATGTCACTCAGATCATTCACAAATAATACAAACAGAAGGGGAGCGCAGCAATCTTTAATAGTTTTCGAAATATGACAACTTAAATCTGAAAAATAATAGTTATAACTTCCATTATACCTAACTACGGCACTAAGGTGAGACTGTAGATGTAATGAAAATTATACCCAGATTTAAATGGCCATATTTCCAAAACTATTAAAGACAGATATATCAAATGTGATATTTTTTAAGGCTTTTTAAAAGACCTTTTTAATAATAACATAATATACAGGGTGTTCCACTTAAAACAGTTTACCTCTTCATTTTTCTTGAGTTTTTGATTTGATCCTTTGTTTTTCTTTTATGCTAAAAAGATAATTTATAAAAAAGTATGAAATTTTATACAAAAAGTTTTGTTTTTTTTTTATTCTTTTTGCTTATAATTAAAATAGGAGGCACAATAATAATGAAAACCCTGTACATTACTTGTAAACTTGTGTGAAAATGACTTTCTTACACTCGTGGGTTAATCGCACTCGGCTGACGCCTCGTGCATAAATATTCCCACTTGTGTGAAATTTGCCAGTTTCCACACTTGTACTGTAATATACTATTACTTACCAGAACGCGGAATTCAGCTGCGAAGCATCAGGCTTGATCTGAACCAACCTAGTGTACAACGCGCTGCCATTAGACCTTAAGTGATAAAATTCCACCGCGTTCTTTTCCTTAATTTTCCTTTTACCCTGATGGATAATGAATTTCCTTCTAAAATGTGCCATAAATTTCATGTTTTTCCTGTTGCTGATGTGTTCTGACCACTTCCAAATTATCCTAAATAAAGAAAATAACAATTCAATTCAAAAAGGGGCATTCAGTAGTGACTGGTGGGACATTTGACTTTGAATTTCATTAGTTATAAGCTATAATAATGTGATTAAAACTTATACTGTGAAAAATGTATCTTATAATATAAAATAATAGCTAATTAACAAAATTCCTTTGTAAAAAAAACCTTGATTACTTCCCTATGTTTCTCGAAATTATAACTTGACTGGAGTGTGACTGGTGGGACATCGAAAAATCCTTCTCTCTTACCGCGGCATACTTAAAGTAGAATTTCAGTTCAGTCTCTGAACTTTTAAGAAATATTTCCTTCTCAATATAAAATTTATACTATACCGGGTGTTGCTACGTCGAGCGGGACATTGGGAATCCCATGTAAATTTTGAAGTTGTCAAATATTGGCTCCCCTAATTATTTTAGAAAAAAATGCTATTAGGATTTATTGAAGAGCACAGTAAGTTCCACCCAAAATGAAAATTTGAGCATTTTTCAACCAACCAGTAAAGAGTAAACTGCTTAATACTTCTGCAACGTAGTATCTCATTATGCACCCTGTACTCTAGAAATCAACAATAAAAACACCATATCGATTTATCAGTGACAATTTAGATCATTAATTTATAATGTCATTGCCAAAACTGAACAATTTTATACGGGAATTTCAAAAGGAATCCTCGCATTTCATTTTAGTTTACAGCTAATTCCAACACATGCACTCACAGTTACGCAAGACAATAAAACACATTTTTCTACATTTAGAAATCAATTTATGACGAAAATATCAGGATTTAATCAAATGCTCAAATATTCCTCCATTAACTGCCAGACAATAACCCAAACGATTATAAAACTCATTTCTTACGTTGGCTAGTTGGTACATCCATATTCTGGCACATTCAGCGGAAATAGCATTCCTTAGCTGGACTAAATTTTCATATTTTTATTGGTAGCTTAGTTTTTAAATGTCCCCATAGAAAAAAATCGTTTGGCGAAAGATCACGTCGATTTTCTTCACATTTGCAATTATTGATTACTGTGTCTGTAGTTTCAAATTTTTATCGTCCGTCATTGTCGATTTACTTGGTATTGGCCTATTGGGAAAATAGGCTGCAAACATGTCCGCTACTCTTCGATAACTATTTCCCTGGTAAAACCATTTTATAATAGTGATTTTTTCTTGATTTAAGTAGTTCATTATTTAAGAATGATGTGACATTGATCTGACAACTTGAGAGTAAGAGGTTAAATAATTTTTCTAGTATTTTATTATAAACTTCTAATAATACAAGGCGGGTAAGAAGATAGGAGATTCGTAACTTATTTTAGCATTTATCTCTTAGCTGGCGGACTGAGAAGAGCTGAAATTTGTACACTGGGTACAACTTTTCGTGCTCTTTAAAAATCCTAATTATATTTTCTTCTAAAATAATTAGGGGAGCCAATATTGGACCACTTCAAAATTTACATGGGATTCCCTATGTCCCGCTCTGACGGAGCAACACCCGGTATACAATTATTATTATAAAGAATTAGATTGATTACCTACGTAGAAGCAATTTTTTTTTTTTTCTTAAATGTGATTGGTAGGATGGGCATTTCGTGACTGGTGGGACAAATACAAAAATGTGTACATGAAGTTGTAAGTTTGTAATAAATACAGGGTGGCCATTTTTAAATGAAACAGAGCTAATTTTTTGGGCACTCCAGCTTATACATATAAGGAAAAACTCTCCAACACGTCAATTTTTGATTTTAGGGAGAAGCATTTTCTTCGCCACTTTTTACTCCCTGAACTGCAACCCTCTAGTAGGGGTGAGACTTACCCCAAAATCTTAAAAAGAGAAAGGAGTCAAGTAATACCTTATTTTGAAGGTCTCTTAACCGTGATTACTACTGCCGCTTGAAGTATCTGCTAATATTTTCCTTGCCATGACAACTTTTTTAAAATTTTAGTTATTTTTCTATTTCGCGAGGAATGCCCCAAAACTAGTATCACTATTAACCGTAAAAACACATACACACCTCGTGCACTACATAACCTACATGGAAAATTTGCATAAACTTACTTGAAATACAGCTTTAAATTTCTTCTGTAAAGTAAAAGTAAAGGTCAACCACCCCATGTTGGACGCTTCCCTGCCTTGCCAAAAGTAAACTACACTCTGGATGTCATCCATGTCATCCATGGGTTGTTCATCTGTGTCATCCAATGGAACCCAGTAACGACATAGAAATACATAGCAGTCTTTGAATAAAAGTGGCCTAGAATCAAAATAATATGTGGAATATATCCTATAGTTTGTTAAATCAATAAACAAGAAATATTTTAATTTAAAAACGACTTAAGTAATCTCTAGAAAGATCTCATATCATTATTTCAGGTCAGACTGTTACAGCTTCATCAGGAGTACCTCAGGGGTCCAACTTGGAGCCCCTATTATTTCTCATTTTTATAAATGACATTTCTAATGTTATCAAAAAAGAACATCAAATATTTGCAGATGACCTGAAGCTCTAACTTGAATTGAGACCACGGAAGACTGTGATATATTGCAAGAAAGTTTAAGTGCTGTGCAGGCATGGTGTAGGAATAATTACCTTCTTCTTAATGCTGGAAAGTGCTCAATTATGACTTTCACTAAAAAGATTAATGCTGCTTATTACAATTATTATATTGATGAAACTAAATTGACCAGAGTAAGTAATACATGAGACTTGGGGTTATATTAGATTCAAAATTATGTTTTGATTTGCATGATAATAAGATTGTCTTAGAATCTTTACAAATGTTGAGCTTTATGTTTCAGAAATTTTCAATCTTTTAATAATATTGATGCTTTAAAAAGACATTATTTTTCATTGGTTAGAACAAAATTTGAATATGTACCCGTAGTTTGGTCACCATATTATGATAAATATGTGAGAGCAATGGAACGAGTTCAAAGAAAGTTTTTAATATATTTGGTTTTTAAAAGAAGAAGGCACTTACCCTCAGAGGGAAATAGATGATGGCCTTCTGCGACGAAGATTCAGTATGGAAAGTTTGGAGAAAAGAAGAAATCTTTATTGAACGGTATTTTTAACACGCTTTTATTAGCTTGGGTTGTAACTATCTATCTATCCATCTATCTATCTATCTATGTAACGGAATCTTTGAGCCTAATTTTACCAACTTCCAGCGATTCAATTTCTTTGAAACTTTGCACACGTATCAAGGACCGATGACAATGCAATAATTTAAAAACAGTATCCCGTTATCCTGATTAGGACCGCCGGGATAAATAAATTCCTACAGATCCTCTGTGTCTCTTGACAAATGGCGAATGAATTTTTAGTGAATAAACTGGACATTTATTTTTAAAAAACTAATTGATATATCGAACTAAAAATTAAAAATAAATAATAGTTTAAAACTAAAAAACACGCTTTTATATGCAACCGAACTAAAAATTAGAAAATAATTTTTCATTACAAAGAGTTTGTCACTTCAGAATAAAAGCGTGGGGTGCTTAATATATTAAATGTTATAATTATTCTATTTGCAAATATCTATGAGGGAAAAGTTATGAAAAATAGTAAAATGCACCCCACGCTTTTTACTCTGAAGTGACAAACTCTTGTAATAAAAATTATTTTCTAATTTTTAGTTCGGTTGCATATAAAAGCGTGTTTTTTAGTTTTTTTAAACTATTATTTTTATATAA
>JACEGR010012233.1:0-12205 GCA_014170235.1 Listronotus bonariensis | reverse complement strand
TTTTTTGTATCTTTGGACAATCCGCGAAGGCTGAAAGCCTAAATACTAACGTACCGTGGGTGTCTTAAGCAGGGTAAGAGGAAGTTTGTTAACACGGAACTTAAAAACTTGAAGATTTGGGGGAAGGAAAGACCTCCGCTGGCAGTAGGTTCCACAGTCTAGAAACTCTAGGGATAAAAGAACAAACGAAATGGAAAGTGCGAGGCCTGTCCAACTGAACCGTATAGGGATGTATACGCGCGGCACCACGAGTTTCTCTGTTGGGAGCTGCAAGAGGAGGGACTATACTGGAGAATTCGTCGGAGCAGAAGCCGTAAAAGTATCTATAGAAGAGCGATAGATCTCCCACAGCTCGACGATGGGCAAGAGAAGGAAGTCTTTGAGTAAGTAAAGGATCATTAATAAGACGAACAGCCCTTCTTTGAATGGCATCAAGAATGCTGACGGTTGTAGGGAATGCCATTCCCCAGACATGAGAACAATATTCCAGAGAGGGTCGAATTTGGGACACATACAAAGTGTATAAATTGGAAGGAGAAAAATACTTTTGGCTCGGAAAAGAAATCCAAGCTTTTTGAAGCCGCGGTGGCTATAGATACACTGTGTTTATGCCAGTTAAGGTTATTTTCAAATGTGACGCCCACAAGGTTAAATGTGTCCCCGCTCTGCAAAACCTGGCCACTCATAAGCAAAGGATGAATGTTTGATGATTTTTTCGCGACAATGAACGTGAGCTTAAAAAATACCACATTTGATATGTCTGTCTTTATTAGTTTTGGGTAAGGATGGGTACACATTTAATTCATTCTGAAAGCGATGCCGCCAAGTAAACAAAAAATGATAAAGTAAAGAAACCCTTTTGTGAACAATGATTTAATGGAGTAAAAAATATTTCACCCGAGGAGTTTCTAGTACCACGCCACGTGCCACCGGTTTTATAGTAGGACAGAGGCGAAATGAGAGAATGTTTTGTAAGTAGGTAATACGTGTTTTAGCAATGTATTTTTATTATTTATCTAAAAATATGTAATCAGGCTCTGGCCGAGGCTATGTGCCTTTGAAAAGGTTTGTTTATTTTATCATATTTTGTGTACTTGGCGGTATCGCTTTCAGAATGAATTAAATAAGGACCCATTTTTAGGAATATTTAACGTGTATACGGTAATAATACTCATACCTAAATAAACCATTGCCCAATCCCAGGTATATTTTTTTATTACCAATAAAAGATCAATTTGCTGATTAAACAATTATGCCCCGTAAAAATACACTCCGAATTAAAGAACCACCATAAAACCGTTTAAGGATCCCAGAAAAAAACCCGTTAAGTGGGCACCTACCGCACATCTAATGGTGTTATACGCTTCTTCTGAACTGTGACTGAGTCTTACAACCCATAATTTTCGAGTTTGCGTGAGTAGAAAGACAGAAGCCCCTTTTTATTGCTAATAATACCAATTTTAGCTGTTGAAACCACAAAAAAACCGTTGTGGATGTGCCTGCTTTGAGCTTTCATTTTGTACCTTTTTTTGTTTCTAATTTTGATGTATTAAGTTGGGATTATTGACATGAAATTGTAATGACATTATTGGCGATAAAAAAATCAGAATACAGGGTGGCCCACCATATTCGACAGGGCCTGTAGCTGGATAACCATGGGGTTTTTAAAAAGTAAATACTGAAACATATTCAGGTCGGATAAGGCCACAGTATAAAATTATTTTACTCTATACAGGATGTCTCAAAAAGTGTGACGTGTCAAAGTTATATTTTTAAATGGAACACCCTACATTTTATGACGGTTTTAGATTCTTTATAAAAAAATAACTTAAGTTTGTTTATAGTACTAAGTGTCTAATTTTATTCGTTTTTGTGATATTTGATTTTTTTTCAAAATGCAGGGGTGCAATTAAATTAATTTTATTTTAACAATATAGACTCCTTGAACTTTAAAATTTGTTACAAGATTAAGAAAAGTCTGCCTTATCATACGTAGGCCATATCGAGATCATAGATTATACAGGGTGATCAAAAAATAATTTCAATTTTTTGAAAGTCAAATCAATCTCTCTTATTTTAAATGGAACACCCTGTATTTTTTACACCACATGATATATGTGCATAAAATGCACTTTGAAATGGTATAGGTTGCCTACACCTATCTTTTATACTTTTTAAGTAAATTCCGTTTTAACATATTTTTATTCCAAATGTAAATTTAAATGTAAGTAGGCTGTGATATAGCTATGCCTATTTACTAAGCCGTTATTGCAAAATGTAAATTTGTTGGAAAAAAGCACAAAATTAAAAGATTTTGTATTATCAGCCACTATTTTTAAAATTCACAGAAAAAAAAATTCATTAGTTGCATATAATGCTACTTCCAATAACAACTAAATATTTTAGCTGAATGTGGTTTTTCATCATTAAAACTTGTGTTTTTAAACAATCCTAATAACGCCTCTGGTCAGTTATGACGACATTCTGTGACCTATAACTCGTTTCTTCCATTATCCATAATCACTGTGTCAAAGTTTTTAAAGCAACTATTAAGGTTATCAGATGGTTTCTCCTGGAATATTTGTAAAAACAGATTTTACTAAAAAACACAAAAGATAGGTATAGGCAACCTATACACCATTTGAAAGAGTATTTTATTTGTCATCATGTGACGTAATAAAAACAGGGTGTTCCATTTAAAATAAGAGAGATATGGCTATTTGATTTTCTGAAAAATTAAAATTACTTTTTGATCACCCTGTACAATATTTGATCTTGATTTGACCTACGTATGATATGGCAGACTTTTTCTAATCTTTTTACACATTTTAAAGTTTAAAGTGTTAAAATAAAATCAATTTAATTTTACCTCTGCATTTTGCAAAAAAATCAAATATCACAAAAACGAATTAAATTAGACTCTTACTACTATAAACAAACTTGAGTTAGTTTTTAAAGTAGAATCTAAAACCGTCATAAAATATAGGGTGTTCCATTTAAAAAATATAACTTTGATACGTCACACTTTTTGAGACACCCTGTATAGACTAAAATAATTTTATACTGTGGTCTTATCCGACCTGTATGTGCTCCAGTATTTACTTTTTTAAAAACCCCATGGTTATCCAGCTACAGACCGTGTCGAATATGGTGGGCCACCCTGTATATGTTTGTCATAAAGACAGAGATAAAAACATTTAATGGAAAGTGTATACACTAGACTGGGCAAACAAAATCGACCTTTATTTATTTATTTTTTTGAAAAATATATCGAAAATATTGTTTAGGGTAACAAAAATGAAACATCATTAAGATTTAAGCCCTTAATATGATTATTTAGAGGTTCCTCTCCTTTAATTTAAATTTTTTATTTGTATTTTCACTTTTGCTTCAAAGCTCCCCAACTATCAAGGTAAATGAATAATAATTTTTAAAAACTAAAAACACGCTCTTATATGCAACCGAACTAAAAATTAGAAAATAATTTTTCATTACAAAGAGTTTGTATTAGAGTAATAAAAGGTCAAACAATGAATCATAATTATATACCTCAAAATAGAATTATAATAAAATTTAAGATAATAACAGAATAATTCACTTCAGAGTAAAAAGCGTGGGGTGCATTTTACTATTTTTTCATAATTTTTCCTCATAGATATTTACAAATGAAATAATTATAACATTTAATATATTAAGCACCCCACGCTTTTATTCTGAAGTGAATTATTCTGTTATTATCTTAAATTTTATTATAATTCTATTTTGAGGTATATAATTATGATTCATTGTTTGACCTTTATTACTGTAATACAAACTCTTTGTAATGAAAAATTATTTTCTAATTTTTAGTTCGGTTGCATATAAAAGAGTGTTTTTTAAAACTATTATTTATTTTTCATTTTTTTTAGTTCGATATATCAATTACTTTTCTGCGGACATGTGATATTGAAATGTTTCACGAACTATTTCGTAATCTAATCATTTCATTTAAAGCTTCACTATTGCATGGGGTTTCAGAACGCAACTACTCCGAACAAGTTTCTTGTCAGCCTTATGCTGAGAGTACGTCCGAAACTGCACGCATGCGCATATCGCGCACTAGCTCTTTCTCTGTTACTCTCCTACAAAAAATCTATAAAGGAATTTATTTATCCTGGCGATCCTAATCAGGATAACGGGATACTGTTTGCAGATTATTGCATTGTCATGGGTCCTTGATACGTGTGCAAAGTTTCAAAGAAATTGAATCGCTGGAAGTTGGTGAAAATTAAGCTGAAAGATTCCGTTACATATATACATACATACAACCTAAGCTGATATAAAAGCGTGTTAAAAAATTATGTGCAGTATTTGCATATATATCTTTAGAGAATTAAATTGTCTACAAAAACGTCTTATTAAAAATGTTCGCCAAAAGAACCGTTTTCGAATAATCAAGCTTTAAACATTGATATATTTTTAGAATTACCTTTTTATTTTGGAACTTTGTAACTAATGAAAAAATAAATATATAAAAAAGCAACATGGGCTTTTAAAGGAAATTTATTGCTCCACAAAAAAGATTTCTTAATGTTTTTAAATAAAATCGTTCTTGTAAAAGTTATTCACAATTTAAGTTGAAGAAAAAAATTAATTTACTGTTTTCTTTATTTTTGAACCAAGTATTTTCACTCATTGGAACAAATTATTGATACATTACATCATCAAAAATCATAATTTTAATGAAATAGGCCTATCTGCGAATATCTCCAGAAAAGTTACTTCTAATCCCCACCCGACCTAAACTTTTTAGGAAACTTCCCTGTCTAGCGCCTATTACTCCCCTGTCTGGCGCCTATTTTTTCATGGCGCCCTAGGCTGTAGCCTAGTCAGCCTAATGGATAATACGACACTGGCAATAACAATACACTTTTATAATATAATAAAATATAAGTCCGGGATCCAATTACAGTTAGTAAAAATGAAACTCGTACACCTGAAAATTTTTAAATTTTTAACTGTATTTCCCAAAAATTTCTACTTTAGTTCTTATCTTTGTCTGGCTCATACTGCAACAAAAACTTTCAGTTAAAAAAAGGTACCTATATTGTAATGAAATATCTCAAATAGTCCACCAACATTGCGTGTGCGTCTTAAATTTAATGTATTCTAGACCCACCAGGTAGAAAAATGGAGGTTTGCAAAAATTCAGTCGCTAATACGCCGATTTTTATTATCGGTCGCAGATAGGCCAACACCGTCAATAATATTATTGCTTAAAATATCTAAATTTCTTAATACAGGTGTTCGAAAAATGAGTTAGAAAATTTTAAGGAGTTATTCTGCAATGAAAAATAATGTTAGTAAAGTCCTTTGACAAAATGTTGAAATCTCCTGGTTACCAAGTTACAGGGGTTTAAAGTTCAATTTTTATTTTTGTTTTTCGTTATATATGGCATTTATTTTTATCCAATCTAGTTGACATTTAGCACACAAATCGAGCTTTGCAGAGATTCTAAAATTCTAAAGATAAAAGTGCTTTTTAACACCGCCAGAGAGCACATTACCTGAAACTTAAAATTTATTTACATTATAACTTTTTTATTTTGACGATATCGTAGATACTGGGCGCTATTTTATAGACAATCAAAAACTTAAAAAATAAGGTACTCTTTATTAATGTCGATAAACCCAACAGTTTAGGGCAACTCAGTCGACATTAAGTTTTCATCAATTTTAATCAAACCACCTATACATATACTGGGTGTCCAGTAACTCAACCGACAAACTTTACGGTGCGATTCAACAACGAAAAATAAGAAAAAACTTCATATGAACATATGTCCTAGCCTTCAGTTTTTGAACTACGGTTTTTTTTTAATATTTAGCACACTGTAGTTCAAAAACGAAGACGTTTAGGACATATGTTATAGGAAGTTTTTGTCGTATTTTGTTGTAGAATCGTTTGGTTAAGTTTGTCGGTTGAATTACTGGACAACCTGTATGTATGTAGGTAATTTGATTGAAATTGATGAAAACTTTGATGTCTATTGGTGCCTAAACGGCGAGGTTTATCGACTTTAATAAGGAGTACCTTATTTTTAAGGTTTCTGATTGTCTATAAAATGGCGCCCCAGCTTTGCGATATTTGTCAAAATAAAAAGTTATAATGTAAATAAATTTTAAGTTTTTAGGTAAATTGCCCTCTGGCGGTATTAAATAAAAAAATACTTTTAGTTTTAAATTTTAGAATTTGCAAAGCTTGATTTGTGTGTCAAATGTCAACTAGATTGGATAAAAAATAAATGCAATATGACGAAAAACAAAAATCAAAATTAAACTTTAACCCCTGTAACTTGGTAACCAGGAGATTTTGACATTTTGTCAAAGGACTTACTAACATTTTTTTTATTGCAGAATATCCCCTTAAAATTACCTAACGCATTTTTCGAACACCCTGTATATCCAAACTATTTCAAACCTATTCTACGTTAATAGCTATTTGTTATACGAAAACGTAGATTTACTGTCTTAGAGAAAGTAAAAATTACTGTTGATCTTTTCTCCAGAATAAATATATTTAAATATCTTTATTTTGGAGAAAAGCCAAATAATATTCTATTTAAATAAGAAAAGTTCTTAAGCATGATGTTAAGATGTTATTAAAATTATTATACCTTTAATATACAAGGTACATTTTTGTGATCTACGTTAAAACCAATTTAGGCCATCCCTACAATTGTTTGTTTTTGCCTCACCCCTGTCGCAAAAATCAGGCGGCATCAGACAACTTGTTTGATTATTTTTTCAGGGAAGGCCCTCCTTAAAAATTATTATTTTATTTTTATATATTTTTTTGGCTAATTTAATTTTTTTTAGTGTGTTTGATACAATTTTGAATATTTTTAACCCCAAAACACCCTAAAAAAATTAAAAATACCTATTTTTCTGATTTTTGCACCGAAAACCCCCTTAAAAATTAAAACAAATTCCAGCAAATAGTTATTTTTACCAATTTTTTTCTTTTTATATAGAAATTGATTTTTGCCCCCAAAGGAACCCTTAAAAATAGGAAAAATTTGGTCAAAACCGCATATTTGTACGAATTTCGTCGATTTGAGCAGACTCAACTATGTTTGATTATTTTTTCAGGGAAGGCCCTCCTTTAAAAATTATTATTTTATTTTTATATATTTTTTTGGCTAATTTAATTTTTTTTAGTGTGTTTGATACAATTTTGAATATTTTTTTAACCCCAAAACACCCTAAAAAAATTAAAAATACCTATTTTTCTGATTTTTGCAACCGAAAACCCCTTAAAATTAAAACAAATTCCAGCAAATAGTTATTTTTACTCAATTTTTTTCTTTTTATATAGAAATTGATTTTTGCCCCCAAAGGAACCCTTAAAAATAGGAAAAATTTGGTCAAAACCGCATATTTGTACGAATTTCGTCGATTTGAGCAGATTCAACTATGTTTGATTATTTTTTCAGGGAAGGCCCCCCTTAAAAATTATTATTTTATTTTTATATATTTTTTTGGCTAATTTAATTTTTTTTTAGTGTGTTTGATACAATTTTGAATATTTTTTAACCCCAAAACACCCTAAAAATTAAAAATACCTATTTTTCTGATTTTTGCACCGAAAACCCCTTAAAATTAAAACAAATTCCAGCAGTGTCAGGTGTTAACCAAACGTTAACGAAGATTAGTTATCAAACGAAGTCTACTATCAAATCATGTTACAACAATTTTAATGCATCATTGTCGTTTTTGGTTTTAGAAAATGTCAGCGCTGACATTCCCGTAAAGTCATTTGATTCTTCTCATCTAAAAGCATGTTCTGCATGGTCCATAACCTAAAAGCAATTATCAAATATTAAATTGTATGAGTTTTCTACGAGGTTTGGCCAAAAAATATAATTTTTGCTTAAGAGTAAAGTATGCAAATTGGTTTATTAACAAAAAAAAAAATGTTTTTTTTCTGCGATAACGGTAAAAATTTAGATTTGTACATTAGTTTAATGATTATAAAAATTATAGGACAGTTTGAAATTAACTTTTAAATTAATTGGTATTAAAACAAAATGAATTAATAATGCACTTATGTACAAACTTAAATTTTCTTGATTTTCGCAGATTTTTTTTTTTTTGGAAATGAACAAAATTGCATATTTAAAAGTATTTTTATTTCTAAACTTTTTGTCTTTACAACAATTTGCGACATTAGCAAAAATAAAGGTACTTTACTCTTGAGCAAAAATTAATTTTTGGGCAAGCCTCGTAGGTGAATGACACAATTTAATATTTAATGATTGTATTTTAGGTTTTTAACCGTGCAGAAATTTTCATAAAAATAACTTTTTTCGTAAAATTATTAATAAAAAGTTTTGAATATGACGCCAACTTACGAAGACACATTGTATGACAAAATTTAGTAAGGTTAAAGTAAAAACTGTAAAAACTATTTTTATAGGCAAATTAAAGACTGGGCTGTAATAATATTTTACCAGCAAAATTTTCTCTCCTATACTAATATATACGATCATTGCCTAATTAATTTTTCCACAGCATTTTAAAAATTCGTTGTAATATAAAATTGCCCAATTAATGTTTCTAGGAAACGTTTTCCAGCACTATACAGCAAATGAACTTCGCAATATATCGCGGTCCTAATTGAAACTGTGTTCATTTATACCCTCGTAATTGCCAAAACAATACGGCTGTTTCTCCATTTTGACTTTTAAGAGTTCTAAACAAGTTTTATCGTCTAGAATTAGTGAAAAAGATACGCCTTCATTTTAGGAAAGCATTAATTCCGTTTTCACAAAAACTTTTTTAGAAATCTAAGTTTGGGCATCACCATCATTATCAAATAGATGCAATTTATTTACTTAGAAAAGGAAGATATTATTTTCCTTACAAAAATATTTTACATTTTCATTAATAAAATTTAAAAACACACCTGCAGATTCAGATTAGTCTGGTTTTAGATATACCTGTAAATACAATGTAAAAACAAAAAAAACAGTGGCACTATATAAACGTATCATATTTAAGAAAAATAAAAACTATTTAAGTGGCGATCTTGGTGTAGGGGCTAACGCACCAGCTTCTCACGCAGATTTTTAACACTTTTTCCTGCGAAAACCGCACATAACAAATGATTCCTAGCTTAGAAAACTGATTTTCCATAGGCATTTATTATACACATCAAAATTGCAATGACGTTTGAATGGTCACTCCGGAGTTCGTCGTACAAATTGTACAAAAATCATATATAGTTCCCACAGGAGCCAAACACCCTGCTTCGGCCTCCCGGCTTGTCTGTCTACAGAACCTGAACAAGGACAACTTGTAGATAAATATAATGTATATAGATGTATTATGTAGTATGTTAGCTCGTCACCTCACAGATGGTAATGGAACAGCCTCTGTGTAGTATTCTGCTAGTTTAAGTAGTTATTAAAAAAAATAACGTCCGTGGTGGCACTACCGCGTTGTCTAAAAGGTGTTTCAGTGCTTGAATAAAGTTGACGGGACAGGGTAAAATATGGGCTAAACATTCAATAACCCGGCACTTACGGTACTCTGGTATTTAGGCATTAGCTAAGACGTCACAAAGATAAAAAAAGTAAAAACAAAATAATACTGCCAATATAATACTGACTAACTAACTACGATCTAGAGTTGGCTCAAATACCGAAAATCGGTACTGAAATACTGGAAATTCCAATATTTGAAGAAAAAGAAAGTATTCGAATACTTAGTATTTACGAATAACAATATAGGACAGGCAGTAACAAATTCAAATCTTGAAACCATTTTAATTTTAACCTTGACTAGAATTTGTAACTGTATAGAAAATATTGAAGTATCTGTCGAATGTCATTTGAAATTTATAATTTCAAGCTTGAAATAAGTCAATGTATTTACAGCATAAGGCTGGATATAACAAACGTTTTTTCCCCAAAAAAACACACATAAGAGCGGTACTCGTATACGAGGTATCTCAAAAAAGTCAATAATTTTACCTACTACAAAATGACAGTACTTTATTAATTATCCAAATACCTGAGTGGGATGGCCATATTTTCAAAACTAATAAAGTAGGATGTACTTAATGGGGTATTTTCTTAGAGCTCTTTAAAGGTCCTTTTATTCGTAATATAATATTCAGGGTGAAAAAATATATTCACTTTTATCCTTACCTCTATATTATTAATAATATCACCATTCAAAAGATTTTTAAAGGGCTTTAAGAAAATACCACGCTAAGTACATCTAACTTTATTAGTTTCGGAAATACTGAAATCCACCGAGTTTTGTTTTGGCATTTTGTATTAGAAAAGATATTCACTTTATATTTTAGGATTACAAAAGTTCTCATCAAGAGCTTTAAAATGAGGTGCCACAAAATCCCCTCTCCGTTTAACTTTTTTCCAAGATGGCGTCCAGTCGCCATCTTGAAATGTTTATCTGTCAATTTCACCCTAAAAATAGTATTTATGCATCAATTTTATATTTCAAAGTTTAACTTTTCAAAATCAATCGATCAAAAAATAAAGAATTTTAAGGTTTTTTTAATACATCGTTTTGACCCACCCTGTATGGCAATTCTATATTTTTTTATAAACTATAGATACCTGTACACAATTCCTATAAACATTTTTTTTTAATTGCAATAGTGACGTCAATATCGATTTTAAATCTAAACTATTTTTTTAAACACTCTGTATATGTTTTTTATATTATTATGCATATAAACCTTCCTTTTAAATCACTCTATTTATGGAAAAAAGCCGCATCAAGATCTGTTGAGAATAGTAAGGTGAATATCGAATTTTAAATGTAAACTATTCTTTTAAACACTGTGTACGTTTTTTTTAAAGGGTATTATTATACAAATAAACCTTTCTCTTAAATCACTCTATATATTTAAAAAAACTACATCATTTTCTTGAATCACTCTATCTATTAAAAAAGAAACGTATCAAAATCCGTTGAGCAATATCGGATTTTAAATGTAAACTGTTTTTTAAACACTCTATATACGTTTTTAGGGTATTATTATACAAATAAACCTTTCTCTTAAATCACTCAATCTATTAAAAAACGCATTAACATCCGTTCAGTAATATCGAATTTTAAATGTAAACTATTTTTTTAACACTCTGTATGTATTTTTTGGATATTATTATACATATAAAATTTCCTCTTAAATCAATCTATCTATAAAAAAACGCATCAAAAGTCCGTTGAGAATAGTAACGTCAATATCGAATTTTAAATATAAACTATTTATTTAAACACTCTGTATATTTTTTTGTATTATTTTACATATAGACCTTTCTCTTGAATCACTCTATCTATTAAAAACAACGCATCAAAATCCGTTAAGTACTATTAAAGATCTAAGCATACATACATACAGACAGAAAAAGGGACTTTATTTTATACATACTATGTAGTGATAGTAGAGAAAAGTTATTTTTTTATGCGCTCGGCCGGATAGCGCGCCAACCAACTTAACTGCGAATTATTATACATTGTAAAATAAAATTATTTTGGACATTTTCTCTTTTAAGGTTAATCCCCACGAAACATCACGAAATTACTCGAGCAGGCACAATTGCTGGTGGAATCATGTGCAATTATACGCTGTTGCCATAACGTGCCTTCGTTGTACAAACGTAGCTCTTTGGATTTCGAGTTCGCCTGACCGTGACGCTCGCTCCTAATATTTTTCGAGGTAGTAACCCAACATATAATTTTCTTGTGGAACACCGTGTATGTTGTTAAATCATTAAATTCTATCGGACGAAAAGTTTTTGAAAATATAATATAGTTGATAATTAAATTATATTTGTTTTATAATTCATTAAAAATCAAATATTTTGGATCAGTATATACTTAAAATAGTATCCAAAATCTGTAACTATCCATGATTTTTAGTAAAGCATTCAACTGGAAACAAAACAGTAGAAAACCCTGTATGAAACTATTACCAATATTATTATCGATATTTAAAATTTAATGGTGTACCGGTTTTATACACGGTTTTCCAGTATTTTGCTTCAAATTAAATGTTTTGTCTAAAAATCAGGGTTAGATACTGTTTTGTTTTGTATACTGTTTGAGTATAAACAGTGGGGCTGATCCAAAATATTCCGATTCCAATGAATTTTAAGGAAACAAACTTGAGAAACCGATGGATGAATAG
>JACEGR010012232.1:0-12208 GCA_014170235.1 Listronotus bonariensis | reverse complement strand
CAAGAAATGCCAGAACCCTAGCATTAGAAGAACGAGTGCTAGATCGTATTGAAGAAGATCCATCTTTAAGTACCCGCATCATCGCAAATCAAGAAGGGTCCTCTCAGTCAACTGTATGGAGAATTTTGCACGAGATGTTACTCTACCCTTATCATATTCAACGGGTTCAGGCTTTGGAAGAGCGAGATTTTCATCCTCGTGTACAATTCTGTAATTGGCTAGAAGAAAAACGCGTTGCTGATGAAAATTTTGAGAAAAAATTTTATTTACCGACGAGGCCGGCTTTACAAGAAACGGAATTTTCAATTTTCACAACAACCACATATGGGCGGATGAGAATCCCCATGCTACGGTACAGAAAGCACATCAACAGCAGTTTAGTTTAAATGTGTGGGCGGGAATAATCGATGGACATTTAATAGGACCCGTATTTATGCCGCAACGACTTAATGGACAAATTTACACAAATTTTCTACAAAACGAATTACCACAAATATTAGAAAATCTCCCACTTCTATTACGAGCACAAATGTGGTTTATGCACGACGGTGCTCCCCACATTTTAGTCTTATCGCTAGGGATCACTTAAATAATGCCTACCGAAACCGTTGGATAGGTCGTGGGGGTCCAGTGCCATGGCCACCACGGTCTCCCTGACCTAAACCCCCTTGATTTTTATTTATGGGGGCACTTAAAACAGCTAGTTTATTCTCGCCCAATTCCCGATATTGATGTTCTCAGGCAAAGGATAGAAGAAGGATTTCAGACAATTAAAAACAACCCAAGAATTCTACGACGTGTGCACCGCAATCTAATAAAAAGAATAGCAGCTTGTCGGGACGCTAATGGTAATAATTTCGAACATTTGCTCTAAATTGTTAATTAAAATGTTAGTAAAAAAGTGTGTTTTTATTTTCTATGGCAATGCAGATTAATTTTCATCAACATACTCAAATCAGAAAGTTTTCAAAGTGGATTTTCTCGTAAATGGGATGTTTTTACCCTTGCCATTCCTGCATGTGACGCCCATGAATTTAATTTTAAAATCTTGAATTTAGAATCTTTATCAAATGTTTATGCTGTACACCAATTTTCAAAATTTAATTGTAAAGCGTTTAAAAGTTATTGAGTAAACATCGTCTTTAGGGTGTCCTATTCAAAGGGGCGTAGCTCCCTTAGGAAGCATTTTCAGACACATGTTTATAAGAACTTTTTGTTCGTCTTATTAAAAGCTACAAAGCCTTTATTTTAAAAATTGAAAAAAAATTTTTTTTCAAATGAAAATAGGGGTCAATCCTGCATTGAAGTGTTTACGCGCGATTTTCTCGAAAACTATTGCCCCTAGCGACTTGAGGCAAGAGTACCTTTTTTGGTAAAAATCATTGGACTTTCAGAAAAAGCTATCAAAAAGTTAAAATCTTATAAAGGGGAAAAGTTAGTGAGGGTTTTATTCCCTACACCCTTAAAAACCACCCCTTAGAAGCGTCAAGGCGAAAAATTGGTTTCACCATAAAATTGGCCACTAAAAAAATATAACCTTGAAAAGTTTCAAAAACTTCCTTTTTTAATCATAAAGATATTAAATAAAAACCTAATTTCTTCAGTAACTTTCAAAGGGTTGTAGCTCCCTTAATATGCATTTTCGGCCATATGTTTATAGGAACTTTTTGCCTTATTTTTATGCAAGGATTACGCTCCTGAAAGGATGCCGCTTACTTTTGAATCACCCTGTATATAAAAACCAAATATCAGCGTCTTATCAGTGTTATTAGTGGTATCAATAAGGTAGCAGGATAAGGAAACCATATACTACAAAACTTATATTTTGAATTAAGAGGTGAATGATAAAGATGGGCAGTTATTTAATAAATTGGAAAAATTATTACATGAGGCAAATAAAGCACAAACTGCAGAAATAAAAAAGAAATTTACACTTAGGTTGCTGGATTAAAAGATGAAATAAGTCAAGTCCAACAAAACATAACCAATAATCAAAATTAAATTAAGATTTTAGATAAACAACAAATTTAATCCGAAAAGAACAGTCAGCAGTTTGAAAAGTTTTTAAGTCAAAATAATATCCTAATTTTTGGCCTTAAATATGAAAATAAGGACCAACCTTTAGCAAATTTTGTAACTTCGAGACCTACCGCATTTTTGGATTTAAACTTAACAACCTTTAACCGCAACAATGTATATTTAATAGGAAAATCGGATGAAGTTAGACCCATATCAATCAAAGAATAGAGACATTTTGCACCCCTTATTTTGCAATTCCGTTGTGGTTAACGTTATTCTGAGACTGCGCAGTAACGCAAACATGATCCGTTATCGTTATTAACGATAACTCCTAACTACGGATGAATACCGAAGAGCTGAGAGAAATACGGTATTAATTAAAATATCATTTATACATAGGCTCTAATTAGCGAAAAATCTATAGCAGTAATAAAAATTAAATAGTGTTAAGAAATTAAAACGGACTTGCACTTTTACAGATATTCTAAATCAGTAATTAATTTAGATGTTACAATCTGGCACACTTGCTTTTTATTCTACTACCAAACCTTACCTTACTTTTTGTGTTTTGCTTATACTGTATTGTTCGCATCTACTTTAAAAAACGAAATCAACAGAAGTGTTTGCATATATTTAAATATCAATGTATATCTTATGAAGAATAAAAGTAAATACTGATTTTTCCGTTAGCTTTAAGATCGGTGACTGCAAAATCTCTGTCTTAAACTGCTGCCGTAATCGTTATGTTTAACAACGATAACCATAAGGAGGCCAAAAACGTCTGCTATTTTAAGAGGTGCAAAATGTCTCTAATATGAAGAGGTGTTTAATAAGTCGGAAAAAGAACAGGATTTAAATAGAATGGAACAGGAAAGCACACATACATAAATTACATAAGAAGAAGGAAATCCAACATTGAAAAAAAGAAAACTAACTACTTCGGTATCGGGAAGAATAACTCGACAATTTACAGAGATTAATAAAAAATATATACCAATATAATATAATAAAGTACCGCATATTAAATTATTTTTGTTATGTATGTTTTTTTTAAGTGTTATACAGGGTGTTCCACTGGGAACTGCTGCGATCGATTTTTCGAAAATTAAGCTTTAAAACATTTTGAAAATTTTGTAACAATATAAAGTCAGTGGGGGACATACAACTAAAATATTTTGACAGCTTTACCACTTCCGGTTATAACGGAAGTTAATGTCAACTTCCTTATTTTAAATGAAACACCCTACATATTATTTATTTTTTAGATTTTGCTTAAAGTTCTAAACATAATTTATATATAATGTTTTATACCTAAGTCCAACCGTTTTGACTTATTTAAAATTTTATCTTAAAAATTACTTTTGCAACCCACTACAAAACCATCAATTTCCTCTGAACAAAAGCCATTAATATAAAATGGGGTTGAGTTTCTCGTAGAAAAGAACTTCTTTAGCTGTATTGATATTTTTACAATTAATAAATACAGTGTGGTGAAAAATAATCGTTAAAAATGATTACGACAAAAACCTTAAAAGTCAATTTTTTTAAATGAAAACCTCTATCTTTTTCTACATTATCCTATTAGGCTTTAAAAATAAGGATAAGTTTGTATAGAGATGTCTATTTTAAAAATTTATAGTTTTCGAAATATTAACAATTGTATATTTATCTATTCTAAAAATGCTTTTAAATACGGATTAGTTTTGCTTCTAGTTGGCCTTGACAACACAATGCGGCGTCACAGCCAACTACCCCGTACCTACCCATACTTAAATGCATTGTTAGAATGGATAAATATTAAATCGGTAATATTTCGAAAACAATAAATTTTAAAATAGACATCCTTATACAAACTTACCCTTATTTTTAATGCCCAATAGGATAAGGTAATAAAAGATAGGGGTTTCCATTTAAAAAAATAACTTTTAAGGTTTTTGTCGTGATGATTTTCAACCTTTATTTTTGATCACTCTGTATATATAAAATATCGATACAGTCTACTAAAGAAGTTCTTTCTTTACAAGGAACCTAACCCCAACTCATATTAAAAGCTTTTGTTTTGAAGAAATTGATTGTGTAATGGATTGCAAACGTCATTTTTGACATAAAATTTAAAATAAGTAAAAAACGGTTGGACTTAGGTATAGAACATTAAACATAAATTATGTTTGGAATTTTACGCAGAATCTAACAAAAAAGTAATATATAGGGTGTTCCATTTAAAATAAGAAAGTTGACATTAACTTCCGTTATAACTGGAAGTTGTGGAGCTATCAAAATATTTTAGTTCTATGTCCCCCACTGATTTTATAATGTAACCAAAATTTTAAAAATTTTCAAAGCGTACTTTTTGAGAAATCGCTCGCAGCTTTTTCCGGTTGGACACCCTATATCTTAAAGATGTACAATTTTGGTTATATTTAATTAATAAATATAAAACGAATTTACATAGAGAATAAAAATAGGTAATTTTTGTATCTTCTTTAAATATTGTTTTGCTGTTGCTTTTTTGGTATTGGTGTTTTGTTTTAGCATTTAAGGGCGGGACAAAGGATGAATCAGTTTTTAAGGGAATATAAGAACCCCGTAATATTTTCGCATGTCTGGTCTACTAAAGAATGTTAAAAAATTACCATTAATTCAGAATGAATATAAAGAGGAATGTAAACTTTTGCAATAACATAAGAAGTGTCTCTAAAAATTTTGATGAACTTAATGCTTTTTATCTAAAATAAATGTAAATTTTGATTGTATAGTACTAACGGAGACTTGGAAAATTGAAGATGTTCCTTTCTTTGGAATACGGGGCTATAATATAGTGTAATATGATGGTAATTTTAATTAAAATGATGGTATTGTTGTCTACATAAAGAGTGGACTGAATTACGTAACAAAAGTCATATATTAAGGTGCTGTAAATGCTCTGTCAGTGGACCTTGAAAAAAACGGAAGAAAAAAATTTAATATCAATCTATAGATTACCAAATTCCACTTCTATTGAATTTATTGAAAATTTAAATACTTATATTCAAAATCTCAATTATGGTGATTATACTTTTGTGGTTGCAGATATTAATATAGATATACTATCAGCTGAAAATAATAATTATGTCTGGCGACACTCTCGGAGCATGTTTTTAGGTATACTCGAGAATATAAAGAAATCATGCGTTGGTTACATATTTTTAAAAACAAAAAATGAACAAATTAAATAATATAATATTCCGGCAATTATAAAGACAAATATAACGGATTATTATCCGATAACGTTTTAAATAAATCTTAGAGTGTCAAATAAGCAGCAACAGGATAAAAGCAGAATTTTATTTAAGGAGATTTTAGACGAAAATCGTCTAAAAGCCTTAATGGAAAATCAATCATGACAAGTCCTTTATAAAGCAACGGATGTTAACAATTGCGTAGAGAAGTTTATTGGAATTATACAAAATAAAAAAAAATACTACTGAAAAAAATGAATAACAATAAATTAAAAAAGGGAGTTCCACGGCAAATTAATAAATAACCCAAATAATCTAGAATTAAAAAATGCGTATAAAATACATATATTTATAAATAAAACAAAAAATGATAACATTTATGCGAAATCTAATTTATAACAATTTAAACAATGTCGATAGAAAAACTTTATATGAGGGTGTAAAAGCCATAACGAACTGTACAAAAAAAATTTAAATATGCAGGGGACAGTGCATAATGGTCAAGTAACTAATAATATAAACGATATTCCTAATATATTCAATGAACACTACGCAACATTAGAACAACATTACGCTGATCAAGTGAACTACGCACCACCGTATTTTGGTGAAAATATATCGCGGAGTCATTATTTCTTTTATCTACTGACTAAACAAAAATTAAAGGTTATTATAATTAGTTAAAACCGAAAAAGCTCCAGACAGGGATGGAATAACAGCAGAAATAATAAAATAGGTACAGTCTTTCATAATAAAACCACTTTGCTTCATATGTAACAAAATATTTGAAACTGGAGAATATCCGGCACTTCTCAAGGAAGCTATTATTTTACCTATTTTTAAGTGCGGCAATAAAGATCGGGTAGAAAACTACAGACCTTATCTGTAATATCTAATTTTGGTAAAATTTTGGAAAAACTACTAATGTCCTAAATTATCTGGCTTTCTAAGAAAGCATTTAAGAAATAAATCTACAAATGACGCAAAACTTATTTCTCTTATATACGGTGAACTAGATAAATCGAAACCCTCGCTGTGCGTCTTTCTGGATTAAGCAAAAGCATTTGATACTGTTGACCATGCTCAGCTTCTGAAAGAACTAAAAAGAGTTGGAATAAGGGGCGTTGCTTTAAACCTGTTCACGTCACTTTTAAAAATAGGAAACAATGTGTAAAAATTGGCGATTGTCTAAGCGACCCAAAAGAATTTACTTGCGGTGTTCCGCAGGGCACTGTACTGGGACCAATTCTGTTTATTCTTTATGTTAACGAAAAACTAAATTTGAAAACTGCTTTAACGATTGTATGATTTGCAGATGATACATCAATCTTTTATTTAGCCGATACCTGGGACGATTTGAAACGTAAGCAAGATTTGGAAATTATAAAAGGTTGTTTTGATAGTAAAAACTTACAATTAATTATAATAAAACAGTATTCTTGCCCTTAAATATTCAACTAAAAACTCTTAATATGAATAACAAAGAATTAAAATAAACTCCGTAGAAAAAGTTAAATATCTAGGAATCATAATAGATTGCCATTTAGGGTGGAATCATCACATCCAATTTATAAGACAAAAAGTAAGGGGATTGATATTTAAAATAAAAAAATTAAAGAACATTTTAAGGATTGGAGAATTGACCTCGGTCTATAGAGCTCTGGTCGAATTTATTATTAGGTATTGTATTATAGGTAAGAAATAATTACCTTTTGCCTCTTTAAAACATACAAAGAAGATATTGAAAATTATGTTTAATAAGGACTTTAGATACCCAACACATCTTTTGTTTTCCGAAGTGTTTTAATGTAAGCCAGTTATATTGTTATTTACTGTTATATTATTGTGTTATTTTGATACATCAGCATCAACATCTACAAAGCAAAATGTATTTATCACACGAACAAAATACACGTCCTTAAACGCAAGGTCTTTTAAAAGTACCAAAGATGTATTTGAGTCCTCGACTTCTTAACATGTTATTTAAAAGAGGTTAAGGTTGATAATAATATTAATAAATTCAAGGCTAAAATAAATAGGTGGATTCTTAAAGGTGGTGTAGGATTGTTCTGAAGTTTAATTAAATAATGGAGCATATGAAAAATAAGTATTATTATTTAAAAAAATAAGGTAGATTGTCGTCGACTATTTTTGGGTCCATTTGTATAGATAATTTTACCACGAAAAAATCTGCATCCAAAAATAGTATTAAGGTGTTTTTGGTATGTTTTCTAAACACAAAAACAAAATTTCAAATAAATTTGTTTCAATCCGTACCACCTTACTGATTTTGAATTTTAATGGATCATTTAAAAATCCCAAAAGTCCCAAAAACGCTACATTTCTAAATAAATGATCGCTAAATAAACAAACCATACTTTTACTTTTAAAATTTAAAAACAAACCTATATAGAAGGTGTACTATTTAAAAACATAAGATTAATATTGCTGCTTCTTTAGGCATCCTGTGCAGCTTTCCATAATTTAAAACCTCTGTTTCCAAAGTACTTGCAGATGTTTATAAAACACATATATTTTTATATACATCGCTTTTTTTTAATAGGGACCTAAAAGTTTATGGTGCGCCACTCTGTTTATTAAGTAATCATACTCAGGTACAGTGCCTGCAATCTAACTTGTCCATATTTTAAATTTCTATATTTTTTTATTTCTTACCTTAAAAAACTGATCTAAAAACCAACTTTTAAAGTAAATTACCAATTTTTTTTGGCTGTTATGAAGTTTACACAAACCACTTTATTAACAAAAGATAACTTCTTTTTCTTTAATGGGACACCCTGTATATTATACCACCATTAAAAAGGTTATTAAAAGTGGTTTATCAAAATACTACAGTTGATATATCTATCTTAAATAATTTCTAAAATATGACCAAAAATAGATATTCTTCCTTTATATCTACAGAGTAAGCTTAGTCCTGTGTACAGGTATTGTGAAAATTACACACATATTATTTTTCAGATTGAAGGTACGCGCACATATGTCGGCATCGGTAAATTATCAAGTTTTTTTCTGCTATAAAGATTTCGTAAAACCATTTTAATTACAGAATATACTGACATAACTTACTTTTTCTAAATGGGACACCCTCTTTAATTTACCACCATTAAAAGGTCTTTTAAAGAGCTCTACAAAAATACCACATATCATATATTCATCTTTATTAGTTTCGGAAATATGACCATTTAAAGGTACGCTTACATACGTTGGCATCGGACGGACGGTACAGATCGGAAAAAATAGTTTTAGTAAAATTAAACACACACGCACATGCGAGTTATAGGTAAACCATAGGTAAATATTAAACGTTAGCGCCTTTTCACCCGGGAAATAAAACCACTCGGTTAAAACCCTCCAGTAGAAATCGGCTTAAACTCTTGTCAAATAACGCAATTTCTGACCTGTATCGCACATATGAAACGGTAATGGTCGGATTTTAATTAAAGTTCCTATATTCTCCCAGGATTTGTTAAAGTTGGTGCCAACCGCACGCACATAGGTGCACTGCTTTATTTAATTTCACTGAAACTATTTTTTCCAATCCGTACCGTCCGTCCGATGACGACGTATGTGCGAGTACCTTTAAATGGACATATTTCTGAAACTAATAAAGATGAATATATTAACTGTGGTATCTTTGTAAAGCTCTTTAAAAGACCTTTTTAATGGTGTTATAATATAGAGAGTGCCCCATTTAAAAAAAAGTAAGTTATGTTAATAAATTCTGTAATTAAAATGATTTTACGAAATCTTTATAATTTATTGTACAAGCTGCTTTTTAATCATTTTTTAAATTTAGGAAATAAAAAAGTTACAGACATTTATAATGTGGACAAGTTAGATAGGACGAACTGTAAATTTAATTTAAAAAAAACTAACATACATAAAACGAAAAAGTGGGCATTCTCAAATGTTTGTTCTTGACATGTAAACGGATTTTATGGTTAAGTTGCAAATAGGTAAAATAACCACAAGCTGTTACTTTAATAGTAGTAGTGAGAAAACTAATTTCTAATTATTCTAGCATGATTAAATTAAAATGCAGAATTGCTTTGTTTATTAACCTCTTCGCAGAATAAGTTTCAAGTTTTCCTAACCGCCCTTGCCATTGTGAACTATGTTGCAAAATTAATCGTACGTGACAAATTTTCCTCTTTGTTGTCATAATTAATTAAATAAAAATTTGCATATTTTTTTTAATATTTTTTGTTTTAAAAGAGATTTTACTACTTTAGGTAAAACGTTATTAAATATACCAATATTTTAAATGGGTATAAAAATATTTGTTTGTCTTTGGTTACCAAATTACCTTTTTTATTTTGGTTACACGGACTTGAAGACCCATAATATGACACATATTGACTTAGGTTAGAAAAATTACTTTGCTACTTTACTAAGATACTTTCGTAGGGTCTTCAAAAAGGAGATAATGCTTTTTTCCATAGGTCAATGGCTGTTTAGAAAGTTGGGCTTATACAGGTTAAGACATTTTTTTTATTTCATATACAGTGTGCCCCAGAATGGGTCTTACAAGAGAACAAAATGACCAAAAATTTTGGAATTATTAATCAACCTTTTGGGAAAACTGATCGCATGGTCCAAAACTAATAAATATAATTACTTCGACTGATAATATACATGGGGAGTTATAACTAAAAATTTGAAAAATGACCAAAAGTAAAGTACGTTTATTGTTAAAAATAGGACAAAATTGTATGAGTAAATGTTGTAGATAATTAAATTTTATATTAAATAGCTTAAGTTAAAAATATTTTTACAATATGCATTAGCACTTTTTAAAATACTTGGCTTAAGGCAGCAAATTTTACAAAAATATTTAAAATTATTATATTTTGTTTTAAATTTTGCTCCCTCCTGCCCATTACTTAAGTCGTAATGCGTATTATAAAAAAGTGACAATTACTTTTTGGCATAAAATTTAATTCTCTTTAACATTTAACACTTACTTATACAATTTTGTTATATTTAAAAAAATAAAAGTAAGGTAATATTTTATATTTTCAGTTATAACTTGCCCTGTATAATACCAATTAAAGTAAAGTTTTGTATTTAATGGTTTTGGACCATGCGACCAATTTTACCAAAATTTCTTATAAAAATTTAAAAATTTTTGGTCTACCTGTCCTCTTGTTGGAAACCTTTCAGAATTCTATTTAAATTTATGCAACTATATTTTTTTTTCTAAAATAACATTTTACCAAAATATTGATAGAAGCAGATAATAATTTTATACGAACACTGGCATAGACAAGGGAAAGGGGTAATTACCCCCTTCTTCCCCGAAAGGTTAAAAAATGTTGTAAGTAAAGTAGAGTTTTCTGTTGAAAGACCTTTTTTTTGGTTGTTTATATACAATAGAACATGTTTTAGTAAAAAAAGTTAGTATATATGTGGTGTACTTAGATTGAGGGTCAGATGTAAAGACGTGACAACAGTGTCTAAGATGCGCGGTACAATCTGACCTGTATTTAAGGAGTACCTCTGAACTTTTAGCTTTAGTATTGTGTAAAGGGTAGATTAAGTGTTCATGTGGAATAAACTAGTTAAGTACAATTTTACAGTCTTAATTTAATCCTAGAACCTCACCCCCAATACATCACAAGTTGGCGACGAGGAATTTAATTTTTTTTAAATTAACGGACTCACAACGGTTTAAAGTAGTGCGATTATTGTTTTTCGATTTTTTTTGGAAAAAAAGTGGCTCGTGCACGTGAAGTGACAAAGAATATGGCGTCTGCTACGATGATTGGAAACGTAAGAGAATTTTGCCTTCAAGATTCCGATTGGCGTATTTTTAAAGCCCGTTTAGAGCAGTATTTTATAGCAAATAAAATGAGACGATAAAGACATAAAAAGAGCAATACTCCTCAACGCTTGCGACGAAGAAGCCTATAGATTAATCCACAGTCTCTGTCTTCCCAAACTTCCAGAAGAAAAGAAGTATGAAGAAATTATTGTGATTTGTGATAGACATTTCCAGTCTACAATAAGTGCATTTGCTGCAAGATACAAGTTTTATAACGCCAGCAAAAATAGAGACGAGACCGTTCAGCAGTGGGCAGCAAGAGTTAGATCCCTAGCTTCAAGATGTTCGTTTGGAAACGAATTAAATGTGGTTTTAAGGGATAAATTCATCATGGGATTAGATAATGAACACATAATGCAGAAGCTATTTGAAGAGAAAATTACCGTGGAATTTGACAAGGTCATTCAAATTGCCAGTAGTCAAGTTGAAAAACCGGATATAAAAAATGTTCAGATAAAAGAAGAAGTTTTTATCACCGCATCGGTCGTCAGAATCTGCAACGCCGCAATCGTCATGGGAACCAAGGCCAACCAGCGGGGAACCAGAACCAAGCCAGCAGAGGGCGTCCACCGCACAACATGGCAACGAGGGCATCGACGTCAGGAATGTCAACCAGGTCAATGTCAACTTCAAATGTCAGCTGTCCAGTCTGCGGGAAACAGAACCATCAAAAGATAAGTGTTTTTTCAAAAATTTTACTTGTAATTTATGTAATCATAAAGGGCATTTAGCAAAAATGTGTAGAAAAAGTAATAAAAAATAATTTTTTAACAGGAACCGAAAGCGATTTAGACGATTTTGATGGCGAAATAAGTATTGTGTAAAGGGTAGATTAAGTGTTCATGTGGAATAAACTAGTTAAGTACAATTTTACAGTCTTAATTTAATCCTAGAACCTCACCCCCAATACATCACAAGTTTTAAAATCCATTACATTTAAATTATTTATGGAAAGCTGAAATAAATTAAAAAAATCTCGGCCCAATAATGGTGGTCCACCTTCTTTTACCACATATAAATCAATAAAATGCTTTACATTTTTGTAAGTTATGTTTACATTAATAAAACCTACTGGCTTTATAGTTGAACTGTCATAACTTCTTAAAGTTTTGTTAGTCAATTT
>JACEGR010012231.1:0-12209 GCA_014170235.1 Listronotus bonariensis | reverse complement strand
AAATGTCTTATCAGTAAACAGGAAACCGTTATTAATAATTTTAATGATCAACAGGATGTTTGCGGTTAACAACAGGAAATGTCTTATCAGTAAACAGGAAACCGTTCTTTAAATTATCAACAGGATGCAGGTGCAGTTAACAACAGGAAAATAAGTCTCAGCCTGTTAATACACAATTCTGATTGGTTAAATTTGTTTCTAAGTAAGCCTTAAAAGGTTCTCAGTTTTGTTGGTTTCGTTAGTTGTGAAATAAACTTTATCAAGATGAGTTATGTTTCTCACGAACTCCAATGTTTATTCGGAAAATCTGAGATTCCTCATGAAGCTATCCGTTTTTATATCTCTAAAAATAGAGAATACCGTCCTTATTCTATAGACGATGATCCTGGTTATGAAATTGAAGAGGAATTACAAAGCAATCGTTCTCAATTTGCTCAAATTATATACCTATACCTTATTCAGCAACCATATCTCTTTGAGAAATGGATGAAGAAGATTTTGAGACAAAACTTTGGTACATCAAGTCTAAGAAACAGAAATTTTTTTACTCCCATAGTATCATTGCAGTGGTATGCTAGACGAAGACAAGAAGTTAAACATTTCCGTAAGCTTGAAATTGCTTTAGTGCTTATATAGCTTTAACAATAAACAAAGATGTAGAACGTAGAAAGATTGGCGTTCATCCCGAGTTTACGAAACTAAAGAATTATTTATCCTTTAGAGGTATAGAGTATGAGGATCTTCCTGTAGATATGTTACGAATTTATTGCCTTAGTAGAAGAAAAAGGACACAACCATTAAAAAATACGTCAGTTTAAATTCAGACACTTTCGTGTTAGGTTCGTGTTAGGTTCGCGTTAGGTTCGTGTTAGGTTCGTGTTAGGTTCGTGTTAGGTTCGTGTTAGGTTCGTGTTAGGTTCTTACAATGCCGTTCTGTAATCAGTGTAATCAAGAATTTTCGATAAATAGTAGACATAATCATACTCGAAGACATAAAGAAAACTGTTATCAAGACATTGGTGAAGATGTTAAACTAGTGGCAACAGCTTTTAAGAATCGCGTGAAGGTGTATCATCTATTTAACCCTACCCAAAACACCGATGTTAAGCTGTTTTTAACCGCCCTATCAGATAAAATTAAGAAATTGTTAAGCATTGGTTTGGTGGAACATCCACGTGTTAAAGTGAATATGGTTCTTTATGGTAGATATCTGTTATCTTCCACGGGAGATGTAGAAATTAAATCCTTCAATTCTCGTTATACTATCGTTGAACAACATACCGCTTTGGATTCTATTATTAGCAATTTTCAAACTGTCCTAATTGCGAAAGCTTCCGAATTCTCCGAAAGAGGGAGTGGTTGGGCATTATCCAAGCTTTTGTTTCTAGAACTAAACATAAACGCCTTGAGGAGTGGGGAAATTTAGTTTAAAACAAGAACCTCGCTTCGAATGCCTTTAGTTGAGCCGTAGCAATGGATAGTGATAGTTCTTCAAACATGTCTAGTGAATCCACGTACTGGAAATATGTTGACGAAATGGTTTCAAGAAGCAGACAAGAAATTAAACCGGAAACAACGTTTTGGGTGAATCGTGCATAAAAGTCCGACATTTTAACATTACAACCGGACTCAGTGTTTCCAGAGGCCTAATTCCGAGTGTAAAATTAACTAATACACTCTTTAACCTACCTGAAGATCAGATTACCATCTCCCTAAGTTATGATGATTGGTGTGAATTCCTAACTACTGCTGCTAAAATGGTTGCTCGTGATGAATCTGATGTAGTAGAAAATTTTTTATCCGAAAACTTCACCATTTGGACTGCATCTTTGTTGAAAGAGCGAACCATTGGACTTAAAAGCAAAGAAACTGATGTTGTTATGTGTTTTAGTGCTTTAGATATTAATGCATTTTTGTCTGTTAAAGATGTTATTGATTATAGAATGCTATTGTTAAATAACCTAGATTTTAGATCGTTCTATGACAATATTTTATCTGATGTAGCATCATATGTTGAGTATAATGATAATGTTCTTAATGAAATTTATACTGTTTGTAAGTTAAATTTAGGTGAACGTGAATATTATTTAATTGAATTTATATGTTTGTATCCTAAAAAGTCTTTGAAGACTTTCGAAAAATTGCTTTTTATTAAATGTATCAATAAAGATTTTTTATTGTTTTATTTATCAGTTTAGTTAAAACCCTCAAGCTAGAAACATGTGTCTTGATGATGGTTGTTATCCATTGAAAAACAAAAGCTATTTTGATTACGAACAAAGATTACTATCCTTTGAACATTGGTCTATGATAGTTAGTCCGAAAGATTTAGAAGATATTATAACCTTTATGCAGCAGCAGTTTAGCTCATTCAAGTTTCAGTCATGGCTCTGTTAAGTTCGTCATACGTCGTATTAGTAGCCTTAGTGCAAAATGTTTTTTACATTTATGCGCCTTATAATGCTCCAGCCGCTTCGATAATGTTAGAAGCCAAAGATTTTCCTTAAAATAATTCATGGCTTTCACTATAATATGAAGCAATAGATAGACATCATGTGGGTGTTTTTAAGACACTTGTGCCAGCATCAGCCCAAAAATATTTCCGATACAAGGTTAAATTCCATTATAACGATCAAACTTTTGGTGAAACGGAATGGAAAACATTGATAAGTGATTTTGCGCCTGCGCTCGGCGCTTAAGCCCCCGTTTACACCCCGCTCTTTAACCCAAGGTTTAGGCGCTCAGGCCGTAGTTTCTAACATATCAGGTTTATCAAGTGACAAGCTTGACCTTGAAATTATTGCTGTTAGCGACTATTCTTTGTCCAAGTTTCATTATTCCAAGTTAAGGCAGAAATGATTAATTTTCTATAGGGTTACCGTTCTAATCGCTAATTGATATGTCTTAACTATTTTTAAACAGCTGTAATGCCTTTATGTCTAAAGATAACGTCATGCGGTTTTCACTATTCGATAGGTATGACGTAATACTATATTTAAAAAATTTAAACCGCGCGCTGATGACTCATTATCAGGGTTAAATTACGATTTTTGTCGATAGCGCCCGAACGGTACGACTTAAAATTTTTGAGTTTGCGCAGATCAAAATTATGACCATAGCGTAAGTATTCTACGCATGGCGGCCAATTTCTAAGTCACCTGATTTTTGACATATGACAGGTGACAGGTAACATTTGACATTTGACAGATGACACTTATGGTTTGACAGATAGTAGTTGCCACGCCCTAAATAACGCGTTGCGCAAGATTCCTAAATAATTACTGACGTCAGAGATCTTGAGATAATTTTTATTGTTTCTGTAAACGTGTACCATTTTTATGAAATAGACACTTATAATTAATAAATAAAGTAGACTCTCAGTATATTGAACGGGTGATGGTCACAAGTTAAAATTGGATTAAAAAATTCAAGTAAGAACAAATAACTAGCAGTCCCAACAAATAATTACATGTTTTTGTACATACTTTGTTTAGAAATGTCATGGGATTTGTAAAAATTTTAATATTTTAAATAGTTTAATTAGCATTTTTTTATTGAAATTACATTTTTATTTGGCCTTTCTTAATGAGTTGTGGAAGCTGTTAACATTTCATTGGTAATGTCTTATCTAAGAGATATAACCCAACTTTAAAACGATGTCTTGCTGGCCCCGTTTTTGGTTGGTAAAATGCAGTCCCCAGTACCTTCCTAGTTCAGATCAGTAAATTGTTTAGTATAGTGTCCGCCTTTTACATATCTGTATAAGGTCTGGACGTCCAGTATTACCCAGTATGTATCTAAGGAAATTCTTGCACAGTTTCTCTATTATAAATTTTAATAGTTTTTGGTAAAATTATTTCTAATAGTTAGTGATTCCTGGCTCATTTTTACCATTTACTACTAATAAGCCAATTTTCGGTGAGTAGCACCCAACTTTCTTTAACAATTTTTTGTTGGTGGTAGCTTACAGGGGTAGCAGGGTGAATTTTCAAGGTAATTATCAAAATAAACTGCAATATTTGTCCTACAAAATGTAAGGTTTCATCCAAAAGTCGCCCTCCACAAACATATATGATTAACGATGTCATAAAAAGTAACTACTAACCAGCTGATTTTTTTATACTGATTAAATAATATTTATACAGGGTGTTTCCTAATTGCGGTAAGAAAATTTAAGGGCGTATTCCTGAGCTATTTTTATGAAAAAAGTTCATATAAACATGGCATGGGTCCTCAAATTTTTCGTTCTCAAAATACAGGGTGTTAAACTTTCCGAAAAACCTAAAAATGTCTAAAACATTTTTTTAGTAAAATTTGTTAGACGTTATTTAATTAAGCATTTGTTGTTTTTATTACATAATTGCTAAGAAGAAGGTATAACACTTAATTTTTAGGAGAAAAAAATGCCCCAATGCAGTTTAGCGGATTGTAATTTTTTCTGCAAAACTAAACAAGCTACCTAAAAATATGAGGACATAAAAAAGTTGTATTTTTAGGTGTTTTATCAGGAAGATATATAAAAGTTGCAAAAAGTCAGTGGCGTAATTTTTTTGTCAATAAGATTCGTCCCACGCCGCCACTGGTCTCACAAATTAAAACTAGTTCAGGGTTAAATTAACTTCCTATTTTAACAAACACCACAGCCGAATTTTATTTTATTAAAATCGGAGAAAGTATATTTAAGATATTATTAAAAACCCGATTTTCTTTTTAAAGTTTAACACCATGTATCTTAGAAACAAATAATTTCTGGACCTATGTTTATATGAACTTTTTTAAAACATTTGTTCAGGAATATGCCCTTAAATTTTCTTACCGCAATTAGGGAACACGCCATCCTGGTCATATGCTTAAAAGTTATCAATACCATAAAACCAATTTTTTTATTAGTAACTGTAGGACAATGTTACGTAATAGAATAGTGTGTTTTTCTAACAAATAAAATAATGTCCTACAAAAACCAGGTATGTATTGCAAGTTTGACAAGAATTAAAGACGTTATTGGAGTTGGAGTGGAGGGTGCTCTGTTACAAGTACTTGTTTTAAGTAATTGAGATTTTAACGTGTTTTAACCTACGCAAGTTGGCGTTATAGGGGAAACTTTTTATTAGTAATTTCACGAAAAAAGTTATTTTTATAAAAAGTTCTGCAATGTCCAAAACCTGAAATTTAATCATAAAATATTAAATTGTGTTAGTCACCTACCTAAAGTTCGGAAAATTTAAGTTTGTACATTTACATTATTTTTTTAATGTCACTAAATTAAAAAAAAACATGTATATTTTAAATTGTCCTATGAAATTTATAAACATGAAATGTATTGCACTAATGTAAAAACCTAAATTTGCACCATTATCGCAGAAAAAAAATTGTTTTTCCTAAATAATCAAAAATGTATATTTAACAGAATTTTTTAATTCTAATCATCTTTTCCTAATAGCAATTTTTGATATTAGCAAAAATACAGAAATTTTACCCTTTAGCAAAAATAACGTTTTTGGCAAACCTCGTAGATGACTAATAAAATTTGATATCTGATTGTTGCTTTTTAGGTTTTGGATCATGCGGAACTTTTTATAAAGTATAACCTTTTTTCGTAAAATTATTAATAAAAAAATTTTCATATAACGCCAACTTACGTAAACACACTGTAGATGTTTTTTACGAATTTTATATCACAAGCAGACAAAATATTTCTATTTTTATTTATAAAAAAAGATTGTTATTTTCTAAGGTAAAATGGGCAAAAATCAATTTATTGCAGTACTAGTATCAAAATACTGAAATGTCACATAACATCTTTATCCACTGACGTCTTCAATTGTAATTTTTATTTTCCAATTTTTTGTAACACAGCATAAAGTAAAAACATATGTTTAAACATTTATAAAACTCTATTTTCTAATATACATACAAAAATCTGTTTTTTTTTAAATATATATTATGCCCACGGATAAACTTTTCAATAACCCAAATAAAACAAAAATTTTAGTGTTCAAGAGATGTGTATGACAAAGGTTTTTCTTCTTAGAAAAACAAGAGTTATGGCACAAAATACCTAGCTATTATATTCTTTAGTTACGTTCGTTGAGAAATTTGTTTTATTTTGTTTAAGGTCTTCAAAAACTACAAAAATGTGAAATTTAACCAAGTCATAACTGCCTACATTTTTATTAATTTAGCAAAGTGTCAAATAATAAAAAAATAAATAAATAGGCATCATATATCTGAAATTTCTTATCAAATCACCGAAAATTTTAATTTTATAACTACACTTTTAAATTCATGTTTTTCACGTAATTTACAAACCTGAATATAATGATCGATATAATCAATGTCAAGATTTGTCATATATTTTTTTAATACTTTTTTATTATCTACTTTTAAAACTTAGTTCAAAAAGAGGTAGAAGTTACCCTTAAATTACATATAATTATGTATATATTGTATCCCTGCTATCCTAGTTACAAACCACAATCGAGAATTTTCGTACAGAAAATTGTTTTGCGTCTCATTAAAACGAAGCCATTCACAAAGATTCAGCTTGATAGTAATTATTTTTACATCAAGTATAAGTACTACAACTTTTAAGCGTAGGACCAGGATGATGTGCCACGCAATTTGTAGGACAATGTGGGTGTTAAATTATACAAATTTTATTTAATCAATATACATATTATTTAATCAATATAAATATTATTCAATCAATATAAAAAAATCAGCTGGTTAGTAGTTACTTTGTATGACATCGTTAATTAAACATACCTGTTAGAGGTGGTGAATTTTTGGACGAAATCTTACATTTTGTAGGACAAATATTTTTTCGGTTTATTTAAAGAATTATCTTAAGAATTTAAAAAGAACATACCAGTTAGTAATACATTTTTTTATATTTGTCAAATCAACACGTTTTATCCCTGCTACTTCTATCAGCTACCACCAACGACAATTGTTGTAAGAAAAAAGTTGGGCATCTCGTCAAAATGAAGTTATTCACGAAAAATTAGCTTGTTAGTAATAAATGGTAAAAATGGGACAGGGATCTCAAACTATTAAGTTTTTGCAATATTTATTAAGTCTTTTGGGTTTATTTAGGCACTGTTATAAAACCTGTTTGGTTTTATTTCAATGTGTAATTTCAATGTTCGTTCGTTCGTATTTTATCTTATGGATACATAGCGACTATTTTGGCAATTATTTAATTTTTACTTATTTTGATTTTTTTGCATTGCTTTTTTCGTAATTGTTAAAATATATAAATCTACGTATACTTTAATGAGTGTCCCAAAGGAAACCAAATAGGTAAATGTAATTTTGCTGATACCCAAAGTAAAAAATCTAATTAGATCAAACTAGTTTGAATCAATCAACTTATTTCAATATAAAAATGATGGCGTGTACTTTAAACAAAAAAATCTAAATCTCTTCTGGACATTTTGATTAAGATTTTCACTCGTGCTAGTCTGGTTTAGAGTACATGTGTAAGTAGATACATAGTGGGGTAAAGATATCAGTAATGGTAATATATAAAGTCAGTGGGCGTCTTATTTTTTTTTAAATCAAGAAAACTCAAAAATTACATTTTCTGTTTTAAAAAGCCTAATGACTTATTTAACGCATAGTTATCGTAGATCAAAAGTAAGTGGTATTGTCCAAACTGTTTAGAAACCATGCGGGTATTTTCTAGGCCTCCTCCTGCTTTTATCCAGGGAGTTTTAAAGAAATGCGAAAAATAAAAAAGCGGTATTTGCATTGTTCTGGCCAAAAACATAGCGCCATAAACCAGAAAAGTGCGCGTGTACAGAAGGCAATTAGCAACTAGACAAGTATCATGCAAAAAACTTTAAAACTGTAAAAACAGTAGTTCCAAATGTATAAACTTGGCAAATTAATACGTTTCTTTACCGTCTTGGTTTTTTAATATTACTCTAGTACTAACTTACTTTCCGTCGGGTGGTGGTCTAGTGTGTTAAAGCGTTAGGTCTTTGAGCGCACAACCGACGTAAGGTGGGTACGAATCCTGCCAGCGGCCAGGTCAGAAATTTAGTGGTCAGCTAACAGACGGACAAAGGGCAAAATGTATCGACGCTAATAGCCAGCAAGGACTAAAGCGCCGGAACAGACTTTGCCGTGTCCTGCGCAACCGTAGACATGCGAACCCCATTCAGTTGGTAGGTTCAGGAGTGCCTCCTGGGTGGGGACGAGGTCTTAATTTGTCGCTCATAGGACCGTGGTTCGAAACCCACGTTAAGCTGTAGGTCCCGTATGGCTGGCATCACCCAGACGTAAAAGACAGGGCGCACAATAAGCCAAGCGGCCTTAGTGCATGGGGTATCCCGGCCCTATTCTAAGGTCTGATGTCTAACATATATTTATTAAAAATATATATATTTTTAAACCTCCGCTAAAACCTAAAATAGTGTACAAAAAAGAAAAATATAAAATTGGTTTATACAGCCATGCTTCTCTAGCAAATTGGAAAATTAAAAGTTAAATAAAAAATTAAAATATTTTATACCAATTTTTTTATGTTTAAACCTTATAAAAAAGCACTGGCCAAACGACCGCCGGCGGTTTTGCTCAATTATAAGAAAATCTTATCTATTTACGTATATAAAAACCGCCGTAAATGTTAATTAATTTGCTATTACCGGCGGTTTATACCTAAAACTATTGAAAACTGCCGAATAATAGTTAAAGTTAACCTAACTTTAATAATTATTTGTTTAATTGTTCAATATTATTTTTATTATTGACCAACAAACATAAATAAAACTGGAATACACATTTGACACCTACGTAGGTTTTGTCAAAGCTTATCATAATTTAAAAAAATGTACATGTTTTTGGAAAAGAAAAGCAAGGAGTATTTTAGCGACAAGAAAAAACACGGATTGTATCATAGAACTACTACCAAAGTATTACCAAAAAGTATGCATGTATTAAGGGTGGAACAAACTGTAAAATTACACGGCTTATTTCTTCAATCATATTATCAAGATTTAAAAACATACTTTAAGTCGGCCCAATAGCTACAGGGTTAGGACTATTGACACGTAAGCTACAGGTTCCGAGTTCGAATTCAGGATTGGTAACTAACTTTTTTATTTTTTTTTCGGAGGATTTTAATAATTTTCATAAGCAAAAACGCCGTACGGCTGCCTCTACCGATAAAATAGGTAAAAACCGCCGGTAATAACAAATTAATTAACATTTTCGGCGGTTTTTATATACATAAATATACAAACCCGCCGAACGGCGGGTTTCTTCTTATAATTGAGCAAAACCGCCGACGGTCGTTTAGCCAGTGCCTATAAAAAATGTGACATACCAAAATAACATGGTAATAAAGCACTTCACCTTCCTTTAGAGAAACAATTTCTATTTTAATTTCTGTACTAAAAGAAGTTGTTAAAAAAACAACACGAACATACTTTGTTTTTCATCAAACAGAAATAACTAGTTCCATTAGGAATACATCGTAACGATACACAAATAACAGCTGTATATTGAGTCCCATTCATCACATGGTCCGATGGGATTCTGGCAGCTTGTAAGGCTTAACTACTCAATGGATGCCTATTTCTTTTCCGCAGCAGCCGTTAACGGTATGGTCTCCTAAGATTTCTCTCATCTATTTTCCTGAGATATACTTCTTTTAGGGATACAAAACCTACAACAAAATAATAAAAGAAACGTTAAAAATAAGAAAAAATAGGGAAAGATAATAAGGACAGGGTATAATTTGAATTCCTATAGACTTGGGAATTTAACATATTTTTAAATAATAGTTTTACCAAGCAGTTAAATTATTTATGGGGTGTTTCTGAAACCCTTAACTGTGTTTACTTTTAAAGATAGAAAAATGAAATGAAGTATATTGATATTTAATATAAATAAATATGCATAAGTTTATTATTAGAAAAAATGTAACAGTTTAGTGACCGTCGTACTATTGGATGTTTGAAAAAAATTTGGACAAAATTAGATATCTCAGCAAGGATGACTATTATGTATTCGATTTTTGCTCAAAACGTAATATCTCTCAAAGAAAAATTGTTTTAAAATATCATGAATGCACTGTGGTTATATATCATTTTTATCCAAAATTTTCTAAAAAAATCTTCGCCCTAAAATCATTAAAACACTTTTAAAATATTACAAATGTTATTAAATTAAAAGCTGGCTTTAAAACCTTTTTGAACAATAATAATATATTTTTTAAACGATTTTTAGTCCAACAGTGAGGCGTCAAAACTAGACTGGTTATCATCATTTTTTTTAAATATACAGGGTTATTTTTGAATTGGTACTTTCCTTTTAATAATGTATAAAATGCAAAATAATAAGAATAATTTTAAAATAAAATTATGTCCGAAAACGCTTTCTTTTAGAGATACAGGGTGTTAAAGTTGTAAGAAAAATGCCCTATTTATCAAAACTCTTCTATCATTACAGATATTTTTATAAAATTTGGTACACTTTTTTTCGGAATGGATGTTTCTCTAATTAATAATAATAATAACGTTTATTTATGATAAAAAATAAGTAGATACATAAATACCCTAATGCAGGAAAAAGATCATAATGATCATAAATAAACAAATACCCACTGAAGATTTCTTGTACGTGGGTTTTCGTTTAATTTATCATCACATGCTGCTACTTAAAACTATAGGCATATGCCTTTACACACAGTTTCTATATTTAATAACTAGTAGTAATTCTACATATTGCATTTGAGACTATTGCACGTTAATTTAAAATGTTAATTATTCTTAATATCGATTAGTCTGCCTATTTCAGCTCGAGAATTTTGTCATATCCACATAGAATTTTTTTAGGTAGAAATGAATTTATTGATCTTAAATTATTTGGTAAGGTATTATAGACCAGAGGAGAGAGGTAAGAGTGACATCTTTGTCCAACAGTTTTGTAGACTCTTGGAACCACGAGTAGGTAGCTTCTTTGTCGTGTAAAGTGCTTATGTTCTACAAATTTACTGTTTTCTTTGTTTTTGTACTGTTGAAGTGCTAGACCTTTAAAAAACAAAGACTCCACTCTCTTCGTAGAGCTGATCGCTCGGGTACATATAGGATTTATTAAATATTATTTTTAGTATCCACTTCTGAGTAACTTCTAGTTTTTTTAAGTAATGATTTGTT
The DNA here is from genome assembly GCA_014170235.1 of Listronotus bonariensis. Taxonomy (NCBI): domain Eukaryota; kingdom Metazoa; phylum Arthropoda; class Insecta; order Coleoptera; family Curculionidae; genus Listronotus; species Listronotus bonariensis. Next base: position 1,044 of record JACEGR010012231.1, on the reverse strand, counting down.
ACACCTCCCCAAGCCACAATATCGTAGACAAGGTGAGATTGTACCAGTGCGTAGTAAAGGGTTGTAAGTTGTTTTACGTCAAATATTTGTTTATAATATTTAAATTTTGAGATCAAAGGCCGGTTATCATATTAACATGTTGATCCCATCTAAGGCGACTGTCCAACATAATTCCGAGATATTTCGTTTTGTTAGCCATTTTAATTTTATACTCAAAGTAGTTACTTTTTATTTCAAGCTCAGAATAAGGTGGTAAGTTTCTTGAGTAGGATGTAAAGGGCAGAAAATTAGTTTTTTTTTCCAATTGATTGTTAGTTTTTTATTGTTTCAAAAAGTTACCACATTTACCAAATCTTTTTCTACCAAATTTTTTAGATCAGACCAGCTGGAATGTTTATAAAAAATTGCTGTGTCATCAGCAAAGCTGATAACCTCTCCCTTAATATCTGTACTAAATATATCATATAAACATATGCCAAATAAAAGAGGACCAAGTACTGTCCCCTGGGGAACTCCGTATTCTATCGTTTCTAAATCACTTATTGAATTTTTAATACTAACACATTGTGTCCTGTTTGATAAGTAGCTTTGAAGAAGCTTAAAAGAAATACCTCAGAATCTGATGTTATCCAGGGATTCTAGCAATACTGGATGACTTACTGTGTCAAAGGGTTTTGCTAAGTCGACGAAAACGCATAAAGCTGCCTGTTTTGAATCCACTGCATCAATTATTATTTTTGTTAGGTAAGCTACTGCGTCCTGCGTCGACCTCTAGGACTTCTAAGTCCTAAATCCATATTGTTTATTTGATAATATGTTATATTTATTTAAAAATTCTGTGATACGATTTTTTATTAATTTTTCCAAAATCTTTGATAGGACCGAGATTAGTGAAATCGGTCTATAATTGGATACTTCGTTTTTATCTTCGGTTTTGAAAATTGGTATAATTTTAGCTATTTTAAATGCGGACGGAAATATCCCTTCTGAGAAGGATCTATTAAATAAATAGACAAGAGGATCGGCCAAATATATGCAATTTTC